>JAAGWP010000356.1:0-63685 GCA_013266165.1 Fusarium graminum
AAAAGGAAGAGAAGGTACATATTAGATAAGATTAGACAAGTGGATATAAAGCGGCGGTCCGAGAGGATATATAAGATACTAACTATAATAAATTTAGAAGCCTATTTATAGCAAGCTAACATAGTTTATATTATACTTTATTGGCACTCTAAATTTTTTCTTCAAATAGTAAGGAATATATGTATAATTAAATAGATAGTTAGCAACTAAGCACAATTTAGCTGACAAGTATGAGGTAGCTGATGCCTAAAACCCCGCATTGTGCGCTGGACTCTGAATGCTGACAGCTCGGCCCAAGTTGCGTTATAATACAAGAAAGTCCGACTAGAATCCGTCGTATCGAGGACGTTTTGGATAAATGAACGACTTTGCCCACAATGTCTCAGTCTTCGACGGGCCTTGCAACGCCACTGACAGATACAATTAGTGATGAGAACAAGCAAGCATCTGTTGGTGGTTTCCGTCCGGTGGCGCCAACATGGTTCCTCGACAACGTCAGAACGCTGGATGAGCTTCAACAGCTCGATTTATGCCTCGAACTTGTCAATGATACGCCTCCTGACGTGCAGGAGTCCAAGTCTTCCTTGGACGAGAAAAGTAAAAGCACAAATGATCACTTCGGCATCGACCGGCTCGCGATAGAGGACGTGCTAGACATGACAGCTGCACTGCACAACATGCCCATGTCGGCAGCAAGCGAGAATGGGATTGTCTTACTGAGTAAGATGCGGTTTGGCTATGATTTTCTTGATCGAGTTGTCGTAACCATGGCTCGAGAGGTCGGATCCTCGATCATCAGTCTGACCTCCTCGGAGCTAGAGGATATCGCAGCGGACTTCTTGCGTCAGAGGAATCTATACCTCAAGGAGCATTCAGAACATAGCCACGAGGACGGAAATGACAGCAAAAAGCTGATCAGTGATGCAACTGAATACTTCTTTGGGAATCAGTCGAGGCGCCAAGCAGAGCAGAGCGCACCTGATCGAAATGCGCAAGCAATCTTTGCTCTCTTGGATGCCACCACGGCAAGGATGAAGGCCGACGAGTCAATGAACCCAGAGGTGATGACTCCTAGTATCATTCTCTACGTCCGCGACATGTTATTCGACGCGCCGACCCTGGAAAGAAGGATCCTTTGTAGGATCAGAGATGCAATTTCTCAGCGCAGACAGGCTGGGCAAAGGGTAACACTTGTAGTGGGTCTTGCTCACACAGGGGCTGATGAGGATGCCACAGCGACAGACGAGCAGGCGGGGGTGTTGTGGTTTAAATCGAGCTATTCCTGTCATCTCTGCGAGTACGAGAACGGCGAGTGTTGCGACGAGTACCGCTGCACGCTCAAAACAGTGAGGAGAAAGCTTACAGACCAGGACATGTCTTGTTTCGTACTCGAGCCTCAGAGCGTCCCGAAGGAGTGGCCCAAACAACGAGTACAAAGTTGGCCGCCACCTTTAGTAGCGGCAAACATGCAGTCGCTCAAGCGATATCTGCGTCAGAACTTGCCAAGGATATCATCACATCCTCCGGATCTCTTAGAGGCCCAGTCCGACTGGACCACGAGCTTTCCAGGCGACAAATTGAAGTATTTCTTTTCGGGAGCTCAAGAGGAGACGTCAGTCGTTAAGAGAATTGCTCGAACGTATGCTGTGGGAAGAGGTTTGAGGCAGAGATCAATGTGCATGTCAGATGTAGAGGCTGCTTTTGCTCGTGCTGAGCTCGCCGCACGGAGTCGGGGCCTTCTGAAAAGTCACCCGACAGTGACAGAAGAAAGTTCAGACGACGAGGAGGGAACCAAGTCGACCTGGCGACAGAGGATAGCCGCGATTCTACCCCGCTGCAATGCACAAGAACAAGCACTCCTCTCCAACGTCGTTGACCCTGGTTAAGTCTGACCCTTGTGCAAATCCGAAAATTACATGCTATTTGTTTCTTGAGCTGATATCAGGCGTTAGAATCCCTTGAGGGAACCCAGGACGAGATCGAAGCAGATGAGGGCATCCTCGAAAACCTGTCACGGCTTGTCAGCCCGACTGCGACTTCAACAGCGTCGGCTTTGTCGCAAAACTCAAGAATCAATGGGGCACTGCTCTACGGACCACCCGGTACGGGAAAGACGCTGCTAGCAAGAGTTCTCGCGAAAAAAACAGGGATACCCATGATTACCCTCGATGTGTCCAATGTCTACTCCAGGTGGCTCGGTGAAACGGAAAAAGCCATCGCTGCGGCATTCTCTCTTGGTCAGAAGCTTTCCCCCTGCATCGTATTCGTCGACGAGGTTGACGCCCTGTTCTTCCGCCGTTCGGACAATGATAGCGTTTGGCATCGCCAGGCGCTTAACCAATTCCTCCAAAGCATGGATGTGTCTCACCGCGCGACACGCAAGCCATTACCAAGTTTCGAGATGGTCGCGGGACAGCCCTGCAGACGGCCGCGATGATGAGGATTCTTGTCGAAAAGAAGCCGAGTACGAACGACATTGCGGAGCAAGGTAGTGATGATTCTTCCTCCTCCTCTTCTTCTTCTGGCGATCATGATGATCCTCCCAAGCTGGAAGGAGAAGACCACGTGGAAAGTAAAATATTAAATCCCCCACCACAAGGTGATGACCAAACCCAAATTGTGTTCGAAACTGCGACCGAAAAGGTCGAGGCTGGTCGTGAGACAGATGTGCATGGCTGGGAGATCGAGGTTGACGTAAGATGTGACACCGAACAGCATCAACGTGACGAAAAGGATCAGAAAACAACAGAGTCAGAGATGATCGAGACCAGTCGAGGGCCAAGGAAACAGGACATTTCAGTCGATTCACTTTCAGACCAAAGCTCAAAGCCAGTGGCTTTGCCAGTACTTCAACCTCCGCCGGGTTGTCTCAACAGGCCACGTAAAGTGTACCCGTACGAGTCGCTACCGACCGACAATTCTATTCGCCTATTAAGAGTCGAGCTACAACAGTCGAGTGGTTCAAATAACCTAAGAGAGCCTGTCCGATGCTCTCTGCATGTGGTTCACCTCCGTGACCAGCCGGATTACTTTGCGTTGTCATATACGTGGGGAGATCCACGGACCATCCATACGCGCAAAGAGGACGTGTTGTCAGATCAGCACTGGAGAGCTTCTACTTTCGAGATTGATTGTGACGGCAACCCGGTCTCTGTGTCGACAAATCTGTATACAGCTATAGTAAGTTTGAGGGTACACTTCGCCACTGGTTCATTAGCAACACAATATGGCGAAAAGTATACGCCACAGGGACAAGACCATTTCTTCATCTGGGTCGACGCTATTTGCATCAATCAAGATAATCTGTGTGAAAAGGGCCAGCAGATCTCAATAATGAGTCAAATCTACGGAGATTGTCGATGTGTGCTGATGTGGCTGGGAGGAAATGAGCCACTGATTGGCCAAGGGTGGGCAACGACGCGAGAAACTTTCGACCGCGTAATAGACATACTGGGAAGGTCAGAGAAGGGGCGAATTCGCCGCGCGCTGAGCAAGAAGTTTGACATATCCGATGAGGGATCCTATCTTGATCTTGGCTTGGAGGCACCAACTACGGAACAGCTGCTAGGATGGTAGTTCACCAGAGCTTGGATCATGCAGGAGTGGGCTTTATCTTCCAATACAGTCTTGATCTGTGGACATATCCTGATTGATCCCACAAAGTTTGCTTTTCATTTCGACGAAGTTCAGGGGCGAGGCTGGAAGAGGTCGGTGCAGCAGATGATCTGTATACGATTACATGGCCCGTGGTATAACAAGGACTACAACCCCAGCAGTGACTGGTTCGTCAGTGTTCCCGCTCGACTAGGAGAACATAGTCCTGACCGGCTATATGCTTCCGCCGGAGGAAAAGTCCACAACCACCAGAAAGCCGTATCGGACGGCTCAATCCTGCATGTATCTGTATTTCAAGCCATGGTTGATCACGACCCCAAAAACTATTCTGTGCTCAAGTTATGTTCTAAATTATCCTACCAGTCCCAAGCATGGGAAGTAAACTATCCCCAACTAACTGAATAGTCCATTTTCAGGATTCGCATGATTTACGAGATCACAATCGACATCTTTAGGAGCCTTCAGTGCTCCGATCCTCGAGATAAAGTGTACGCGTTTCATGGCATGTTCCGCCACGAAGACGGATCCGCGGTCTTTTCAACGCCGGACTACAACAAGACGGTTGCTGAAGTGTACCTGGAGGCATCGAAGGTTGTTTTCGAGCAGATTGGCATCCGTATTTTGTGTAAACGAGAGACACGATACGACTTACCTAGCGAACTGCCAACCTGGACCCTGGATCTTCGAATGGAGGATGAGTACCTGTTCAACGCGCGGGCTAAGCACTACAAAGCCTCGAGAGGAATGGGTAAACAGGACGAAGCAGCACTTAGAGGCTCCAACATGGTAGTGAATGGCTACCAAATCGACACAGTGCATCGAGCCAGTGTGTGGCCGAGCAAAAGTCATGACTCTCAGGCAACCTTTGCCGAGCTCCTGGATGTCTTATCGTGTCTTCCGGAGAAAACTCATATCGCGGCCCGGGCGAGCACTAGCCGGCAGATGATTTCAGATAGCGGCATGTATCCTCAAGAGCGATCTGAAGTCTTGTGGCGAACACTACTTTTTGATCAAAGCGAGGCACAGTATCCGATCCCAACTCGGTTTGGAGCAGAACTCAGGGCGATATTGCAAGAGAAATTGCAGAAAACAATGGCCCACCTGGTCAAAGCCGTTGTCCATGAGCTGCTTCTACCGTTGGCGAAGAAAACCGAAGACATTGTTGCTGATTCTACCTGCACTAGACCCAATCTTGGTGATATAGGATATGACAGGCTCTGCGAGACATGTGGACTCAGAGCTGAACTCTCATTGATGCTCAAGAATCAAGGGGTGACAGTCCCAGACCCGAGCGTCGCTGCCAACGAGGTCTTGGATTGTTTCTCTGCCATTTCGAAACTGAATGGTGATACACCGATTAAGTCGTCCGAGCGTCTCGAGCCACCCTCCTGGCACGAGTATCTAGCACTGGTTGATGAGCTTCGAACGGCGGTTGCGGAGGAGGAAAATCTTCGGCCTGTCGCGTCGAAGCTTGGAGCCCTCAGAGATTTTGTCCATTCCATAGTCTCGGAACCTACCGCGTCTGCACACTTAGGTGACCGGGTGCTGTTTGCAACCAGTGAAGGCCGCCTTGGCGTCAGTTGTGGTCCTATCCGCACTGGCGATGGGATATGGTTACTTGCTGGTCTGCAGTACCCAGTACTTCTTCGAGAGGCTATGGACGGAACGCACTTTGTCGTTCAGTGCGCATACGTTCATGGTGTCATGCATGGCGAGGCTGTGCCAGTTGATGAGCCTCCGGTACTTGTCGAACTAGCCTAAGTCGCTGTAGTGTCTTATACTTTTCAACAAGCGATGCCAGAACCAACCAAGACCAGATAGGGGCGCGTTTTCACTACTCGGCTTGAAGTTGACCTTATTGAATATCCCTTGGGGATAGATCAAGGTTACAAGATAAAAAACACATTAAGTTTGCCACATTAGAGTACCATAGACGATAGCCTCAAATACAACTTTTTTGTCAATATCGTCACAGCAATAGATATTATAAAGGGCGCATTTCCATTTCACTGGGCTCTTCATGTTTTTAAAGACGCTCAGTATCGATAGAGGTTTTCAACTTCAGTTTTATTCGTAGGATACATAGATCGCCAAGATTTATTGAATATATATCACTTCAAATCAATTGTACACTCGTGTACTCCCCTGGTTGTCAAAGGGTACCTAAGTTCTGGTCTTGGCATGAACACAAACGCCGCCAGCGGAGTATGCGGAATATGCGGACTATGCACGACCCCGGAGTTAAGTAACTCCACTGCACTATTAAATCCATCAAAAGTCTATATCCCCTCTCAGATCCACTAGAGCTCGTGTATATGAACACCTCATTCCTGTCTCACTGCTACTATCAAGCCCTTTACATCTTATCAGTCCATTGACATGGGAAAGCTTGCTGTCGCTGGAGGCTCAACGGGCCTAGGCCGGGCTATAGTCGACGTCCTTGAGGCGGCAAAGACTCATGATTACATAGTCCTATCACGAAAGGCTACCGGCACAGGGACTCGAGGTGTCGACTATTTTGACATAGATGCTCTGGTATCAGTCCTTGAGTCTGAGCAGGTCGACACCATCATATCTGTCCTTCCCATTGACAATGACGAAAGTGGCCAAGCTCAGCTTAACCTCATCAAAGCGGCGGACCAATCGAAATGCACCAAGCGCTTCTTACCAAGCGAGTTTGGAATGGTCTACACCAAAGAGTGGGTTTCCCTATCCATACCCAAAGCTCTGATACCGCGACTAACAAGCGACCAGCAACATAGCTCATGTTCCTTCCTACCATTGGAAACTAAAAGCAGTTGATCTCCTCGAAGAGACTGATCTAAAGTTCTCTCTTATCTCACTGGGCCTATTCCTTGACTATTGGGCCGCCCCTCGTATCCCAAGTCATATACGCGCAGCGAACCTTATCATCGACCCTGAATACAACGCAGCTATAATCCCCGGTGATGGAAACACCACCATAGGCCTCACACATTCGACCGATGCAGCAAAGTATACTATCGCTTTGCTCGATCTTCCTCAATGGAAGCGCAGATACTCAATTGTTACAAACCGCACCACTCTTCTTGACGCCGTTAATCTGGCTGAAGAAATAAAAGGTGTCAAGTTTGATATCAGGTATTTCTCTGTGGAGGAGATGGAGAGAGGCGAGAATGATCTTACACCAAGTATGAAGAAGGCCTTGCCAGAAGAAATGCATGATCACATGAAGCGTGTCTTGGCTTGGTCTGGAATCGGTATTGCTAGAGGAGCGAACAACATAACGATGACTGATGAGTTAGAAAACAAGTTTCCAAACATTAAACCTCTTACTATTAAGGAGGTTTGGGAAGCATGGAAATAGAAATAGAGTAGCATAGTTACTGGCTTATTTATTGTTAAGTATATCTCTTGTGGTCCTTTTACCTAGTCAGACCTGGAACCGATAGCTTACATCGACCTTTCCTTGCCTCTTCCACTGACATGTACATTAAGAGCCTGATAGTCGTTGTAGATCTCTGAAAACCTGTTGGTAGCCCTTCCTTAACTCTTCCTCGCCTCTCATGTCTTGCATAGTAAATATACAGCACGACAGAACAAAGGGCATAGACTAAGAGATCCAGGCAACCAAGCCACTATCTATACTGAAAGATAAATAATCAGGGAGTATTTATAGGGCTTGAGACATTGATTTACAAGCTTTCTTTGAATTTTTTCCGACTTGCACTATTCAACATTACAGTAAACAAACTAGTGATTGAACTCGAGGAGATCACGTGGCAGGAATCGGATAACTTCATACTCTTCTAGTACATCACAGTGAATAACCAAAGCTAAGTTATAGCGTTGAAACATGATGAACAAACTTTCCTCATGCTTCTCTATGTAAAATCTTTAAATCTTTGTTCTTACTGGTCCCATCACCTTTTACTCCTCGCTCTGCACTTCTTGCAATCACTTGCAGGAATATATTTATTTTCGATGAGACATTCCTGTTCGCATTGTGTTTTGTCGTCTGCATCGCATTCGCGGACTACTGGGGTCTCCTTTTTGACACGATTACACCCTCGGCATACCTCTCTTAGTGTGACTATCTTGCACATGATGTAGTTGGATGGTAGGGATGATTAGTTTGGTTGTGTTCTTGAGGTTTCCGATGTCTATGTCTCGATGAATTGGAATGTGAAAGCTAAGCTGAGTATATTCATGCATATCAGGGGCTTGTCATTCACTGTGCCATACGTGAACGTTTCTTGGTATGATACATCAAAGTGGTCTACCTTCGTGATGAGGACCTCGAGACTGGTCGTGAATCTTGGTAATAGACGAGTGTGCAAACCTTATCACACTTGACTTCTCGTGATTTGCCAAACCTCTCCTAATATTGAGGGCCTTCTTGCCCATTGACTGTTGGCATGGGGTAAGCAGGAGATGGGGACAGCGCGTCTTCATCACCCAGGCCATCGAGTTGGTTGAGTGGATAATACGATGGTAGGAAAGCAAGAAAACATTTAAATATGGTACCACGCGAACTTGAGGCCAAGGCGGGAGAAAGCTCATCTGTCAAATGGTGGATTACGAAATCATGGTAACTACAGTGTATTTATGGGGCATCTACAGAGGCTTTGTCACTGGTCTTCGCTGCTGGTCAAGACGTGATGCTGTGGTTGGGTGCAGCGTGAGGACTAGATCATATCGAGCTAGTCACTGGTATCTGACCCATCTGGCCAGAGAAAAAACCAATCAAAATGTCAGACTTGAGATCTAATATCATGCTATATCAGGCCGCTAAGGAGGCACTAGCTCCGGATCAGGCACCTATAATAAGGCCTTTTTTACCAAGACTTATGACGTGTTCTTTTATTTGTAATTATCTTTACCTAAGTAATTTCTATTATTATCAGTTAAGCTTGTAGCCCGAGTAAAATAATGCTAAATAGAGATACAGAAATACAGATTTTCAAGGTATAAGTAATCTATATGCTACTATCTATGCGATTTACAAACCACACAGCCGTGTGAAGCATGAAAATAGCAAATTGAACTAGTTTCAAACTGTATCAGGTTACGTCAGACTAAGGAAAAAGTCTTTTTCTAGATGTTAGTTTACACTAGTCTGGTCCTCATTCCTTCTCTACGGAGTACCTACCTTCCCACCCCACAAAATAACACCACACCGCCCAACTCTACCTTGTCATCAGTTCTTTCTCTGCTTCGAGTGAAGCGACGGATGGAATAACATGGAGTCCGATATTGCAGACGATCTCAGCAAACTCAACGTCAGAGACATTCTCAATGCAGACTCTCGCCCTACCTTTATAATCGACCTTGACCCAGACGACGACTCGCCACTGCGCTCAAAGCCCATTCAGCCTGTGTTTTCGAACACCGCCCTCATCACTCATGAACGCCTTTCCGACGCTGTGCGCGGCGAAGAAGCCCCATCTCTTGCTGATGAACATGCCGACGCTGATACCTACTCTGACTTCAAGTCCTGGGCAACGGGTATAACAACGCAGGACGACTCTAAAGATGTATTTCCACTCTTCTTTCTCTTCCACGGCCTACTCTGGACAGGCTCCACTGTCGCTAAACGATGGAGATTGATCAGCGGTAATCGCTTGTGGCAACATACCTCTGCCCCAGCAAAATTGTCATGGAGCACGCTCTCTCAAGCTAGTACATCCGCTGTCAAGGGTCAAGACACAGCTAAGTTGAATACTTCAAAGAAACCCGAGCAGGAAGCGCAACTCAAAGGTGGCGCCAGCAGTGCCACTGAGGATCCTGTGCATGAAGTGACACCCACAGAAGCAACCTTGGTAGCATCCACTCAGCAGCGAAGATCGTTCAAGCACTTTTGGCGTGGCGGAACCTCCAAAGGCAGTTCGGATCGCAACACCGGCAGCTCGAATAGCAGCTCCATCGTCTTAGGCAAACCCGAAAAGGCAGTCGTTGACTGGACCCTCCCTAACCCCAAGGGTATCTTGTCCCCTTATATCCAACTTCTCAGAGAAATTGATTGGAGTTCTACGCCGCTGGGTCCAATGGGATCGTGGTCTCCAGAGCTCCGCCAAGTCGCAAACCTTGTGATCAACAACCCGCATCCGGCGAGTATCTTTTGGGGCAACGACATGACTATGCTTTATAACGAGGCCTATGCCATCAACTTCGCTGGAAACAAACACCCGACAATGCTAGGAACTGGTGCTTCCGGTCCTTGGTCAGAAGCCTGGGATATGGTATAAATCCTGGCGTGTACCTTGCATACTGCCTTCGCTAACTTTTGTCCACAGCTTGGTGCGGTTTTTGCTGAAATTGTGAGAACCGGTGTAAGTTTTCGAAGCGATAACAACCAGCTGGCTTTGTATCGAAGAGGATTTATGGAGGAGACACACATCTGCTGGTCACTCACACCACTGTATGGCGGCACCGACCGTATCGTTGGTTTTTACAACGCGCCGTTCGAAACTACCGATCTTGTCTTGGGCCAACGCCGAATGGCGACCGTTAATAGAGTCGGTGAATCTCTTCGGAAAGCCACCACGATTAAGAGTTTTTGGAAAAGGGTGTTGGAGGGTCTTGAAGACAATTATCGCGATGTTCCGTTCGCTTTGATTTATTCGGTTGGAGAGAGCGAGGAGGTTGACCATCAGTCCATTTCTTCTGGGAGCACAATCTCGAGCAAGTCCTGCTTCCTGGAAGGCGCAATTGGCATACCGGAAGGACACCCAGCTGCCCCTGATCAAATCGACCTCAAAAGAAGCTTCCAGGGGTTCGTTCCATCCTTCCGAGAAGCGATTCGGACACGAGAGCCAACTCTTATTCGACTTCGAGATGGAACACTACCGGAGGATCTCTTACAAGGTATCACATGGAGAGGCTTCGATGAACCTGGTACAGAAGCAATCATTTTCCCGGTGCGACCGACTAATGGCGAAAACGTACTGGCGTTCCTTGTGCTTGGTGTGAATCCCCAGAGACCATACGATGCTGGGTATATCGCATTCGCCACACTCCTGAACAATCAGCTTGCGGCATCTTTGGCATCTATCATCTTATTCGAAGAAGAGACACGGCGTGGGCGAGATGCGGCAGAAACGGCGGCCTTGGAGAAGGAGGAACTGACACAACAGATTAACCTCCAGGCAAGTCGTTTGCGGAGGATGACGGAGTATTCACCACTCGGTATGTTCCTCGCTAGCCCCGAGGGTATTCTACGCGAAGCAAACGATCGCTTCTACGAGATGACGGGTCACACCCGAGATAACCACACCGACAAATCTTGGGCAGATATGTTAGGAAGCCCAGGAAGTATAGTGGAAAAGGGTTGGGAGCGTCTAACACAAGAACTGCTACCATGGTCTGGAGAAGTCAAAATGAGACAAGGAACCGAGGATCCTGTGAATCTCCCTGGTGAAAAGATCGACTTATGGATTTTAGTCACAGCACATCCCGAGATCTCATCCACAGGGGCTTTAAGATCCATCATGGGATCTATAACAGATATCTCGCATCTCAAGTGGGCACAGGGTCTGCAGAATCGTCGGTTGCAGGAAGCGGAGGAGACGAGGAGGCAACAAAATGAGTTCATAGACATCACGTCCCACGAGATGAGGAACCCCCTCAGCGCTATCTTGCAGTGCGCAGATGACATCACATCGACAATGCAGGGCGCACTTTCCAGCGGCATGGAAGTGTCGAAAGAGGTCATCGAATCGTGTCTCGACGGCTCACAGACAATCGCCTTGTGCGTCCAACACCAAAGACTAATCGTGGATGATATCCTGACTGTATCCAAACTTGATTCCAACTTGCTTGTCATAACTCCGGTTGCGTGTCAACCGCAGACCATGATCGAGAGAGTTGTTAAGATGTTCGAATCGGAAATGCTTGCCAAGGACATCACACTACAGATTGAAGTCTATCCCGAATTCGAAGACCTCTCTGTTACCTGGGTCGCAATGGATCCAAGTCGAGTCCTCCAGATCCTTATCAACCTTATCACAAACGCCATCAAGTTCACAGCCCCGTGCTCCACGCGTAGGATCAACATCGCTGTAGGCGTATCGAAAAACCCTCCAGAAATCACCGACATTCCTGGCTTTGCCTTTGCACCCACAAGAGCTGAGCTGGGCAACGTTGTCTCTTCGGATGAATGGGGAACAGGTGAAGCTCTATTTGTGCGATACAGGGTGCAGGACACTGGCTGTGGATTAGCCGATAACGAAAGACAACTTCTATTCCAACGTTTCAAGCAGGCAACTCCACGAACACACGCAGAGTTTGGTGGGAGCGGACTTGGTCTTTTTATCTCGAAACGTCTTGCTGAGTTGCACGGGGGTCGGATAGGAGTTGCATCTACAGCTGGAAAGGGCAGTGACTTTGGCTTTTACATACAGGCGAGACGATCAGCCCCTCCTCACACCAGAGAATCTCGTCAGCCTGTACTGGCTGACACTTCGGCTAGCACGAATGGCTTCATGAAGAAAAGAACTCAACAGCTAGGCCAAAGCAGTGATAGAACCAAAACTTCGACTAGGAGAAAGGAAGAGACATCAAGCGATCTGTTCGACCCACGAACATTAACCGTCCATGTCGTGGAAGACAATCTCATAAACCAAAAAGTTTTTGTCAACCAGCTTCGAAAAGCCGGTTGCACAGTCAGTGCCACGAATGACGGATTGGAAGCCCTGGAGTTTCTCAAGAGAACGCATTTCTGCAAGGAGAATGGATCAGAGCTATCTATAATTCTGATGGATCTCGAGATGCCAAAGATGGATGGGTTAGAATGTGTGAGCGAGATTAGAAGGATGCAGAAGCAAGGAGTCATCAAACAGCATGTGCCTGTCATAGCAGTCACAGCCAACGTAAGAGATGAACAAATTAGAACCGCTCTAGAGAGTGGCATGGACGATTTAGTATCAAAGCCATTCAGGATACCAGAGGTGTTGAGCAAGATAGAGTTATTGCTAAAGCGGTGCAATAGATAACAAGAGTGATTAGCGTTACAATATATAGCATATATAGAATCTATACCACGGAGTTTTGAACGATTTATAAGAGAGCTCGTAATATGGATTCTTGTAGGCTTAGGCTTTTGTTTTGTGATAGAATGTTTTAGTGAAATACTAATTAACAAACTGTCTGACATCGCTCCCTGAGAACCTCGAGGATGCAATAAAAGCCTGTGTACTTATCTTTACTATGTAGCAGACAAGCTTTTCTCTTTGTGTTTTGTTTTCTACCCACTTTCTACAGGCATTTTGTCCAATGGCATGGCCATTTTGGGAACACCATCACCAATCTGCTAACAAACATGTTGTCCCCTTACTCCGTGTTGATGTGGCCACGGTAATTGGTCACGAACCTTCCACTCAAAGTAGTATCATGGGACCGACCCCGAGATTCCCAAGGTATGTTATAAGTGATATTCTGGCTTTATGAAAGCTACATGCTACGTCAGGGTTTTGAGGCTCTTCGTCTGCCAATCTTGGGGCTCGAAGCTTAGACCCTGATTCTAAATCTGACATGCTATCTTGATTATAGGTTATCAGGCGATTGACGGTGCGATTTGGGGCGTACTAAAAAGACCAGGGACATAATGACGGGTTAATACCGAAGCCACATAGATCCTTGAACGTCTCGGCCTTGAATGGTCATTTCGTATGGTACGACCCTGGAGCTACAGGTACGCCTAATACTATGGGGCCACATACATTTGAACACCACAACGGACTGGATTAATGATGATCCGTATATCGTATCATTTATATAGTTGGCAAGTAACTCTTGTCAATTATCCTGCAGGAGGCCTACCAACATGGCTTCCCCGCTCTGTGCGTCTGATCGCACTTGGAAACAAACACTGTCGTCCCATCTACTTACAACCTAGACCAAAAAGACCTTGATCTGACGAAACAGATTCCCAGCGGTTAGCTACTTCAATATGTCGACGACTCTCGAACCGGAAACTTTCCTTCAGGCCGTTTTCTATCACGTGGTTCTTCCCTATAAACTACCAAGTAGAAACGATGCGGATAGTTCTGGACTGACGTATGACCTGGCAAGTCGACTTGGGCGCGCTTTGGTCAAGTTCGGGACCGATGAAGACCAGGATGCTTGGGATGCTATAGTCAGCTCTATGGAAGCCACAACGGTTCTCAATCAGGGCCAACTGATCAGTCACGAACTTTTAGAAGCGTTACAAGGTATCGCTAGTGGCGTGAAAAACACATGGCTCACTTTATTCGTCACCGAACAAAATTCTGCCTTGCTAATCCATTGCAATAACGCGTGTGTTTTTCAAAAACTTCCCCGGAGGTGACACCATATCAGCTGACCCATGGAATAGTGATAACACAGTCATTTTCGAAGCATTCCAGACTGCTGCGACAGTAAAAGATGTTCTCGCAGCAAAGCATGGTCTCTTGTGGGAGTTTCCCCATCGTTCAGTCCAAGTTCCTATCAACGTTTTCAACGATGTGTCTTTTCTTAGAAATCTCTCTCAGCTTCTGGGACAGGCAAGCCATGAATCTTTCGATCAATTTGCGGCGAAGGCTTCCAAGGGCGGGAAATCAATTGCCGAAACCCGCGACTCCAAAGATCCTGCCCTAGTCACCGAGATGCTCATGTCACTTCTGGAGGGGCTTGGAAGTGGGTGCGAGGTTCAGTCGATACGTAAGAAAGTCCGGGATGACGTTGTATTGGGCTCTTCTGAGGTTCCCTGGAGGCGCTCACCGTACTGGCTGGTTCTACGGGTGGGCTTGAGACGCATGCTACGGGAGGTGCTGGACCACAAACATGACGGCACGGGACGAGTCTATTACAAGTTCATCATCTGCGCTATGTTGGCCGAACTTCTCAAAGACTCTGTTGAACATCTGCATCCCGAGATGACGTTGCAGCTTCGATCAAAGCTCTGCCGCCGCATGGCAAAACTCAAAGCGGATAGTGCAGTGTGTTCAGCAGCTTTGCGCCCGTTGTATGGCGATCTTTTCGCATCTACCTCGAAAGACTTTGAAGATATAGTGAAGTATGCAACGGATCGGGTTTCGTTTCAATGGGATGACTTCAAGACCAGAGTTGCTCGCCGCATTCCAATTCTCCCCCGCCGCGTTCCAGACGCCGATCTATATATGAGACTCGATAATAGCGGTACTTTCCTAAAATCTCAGCTATCGCAAAAACTCAGCCCTCCATCCCGTAAGATCTCTCTGAATCTGCCTCAGTTACAGGAGGGAACAGTTCTCGAAGTTGGCCGCCTGGCCGACCGCTACATTTCCCTACAGGACTGTCAGAGCATACAAGTCACGAGCAGTACTAGACCATTGGAAAAACCACAAGAAATCTGCAAATCACTGTCTGTGGGTATCATAGACCTACTCACCCAGGCCGGAGACACGTACAATAATGACTCGGTTCTGATGAGTCGCCACCTTCTCAGGCTTTTCGAGCTTTGGACAACTATGGACGAAGCGGCAACCTCGATTTGCCCATTACTCAAGGACTATCATCCTATATTCATTCCTCATGCGCTGAATGTGCTTTGCCTGTTGACCAGGGACGAGATGGTGCGGCTCTCGCGGGTACAGCAGTACATTGGCAATCGTGTGGCTTCACACAGGAAAGAACTGGGTACAATTTTCGAAAATCCGAGGCAAGGGTCGACATTCCCTGCCAAATACGTCTCTTCTACTGTGGCTGGTAGTCATATGTCGAAAGCCGCTGCACTGATTGATGAGGCTTCATCGAAGTCCCGAAAATCAACCCTATCCGAGCTAGAGCAGCTGACAAAAAGGTACGACAGCTTGACGCAGTCATTGAACGACCTTGCCTGCACATGTAACGTGTCACATAATGGAAAAAAGACCACCCATGGTTGCCGAAGATGTCAAAGGTTTAGGCAACGGAAAAAGCTCAAGATCAGCGTCCATGAAGACTTTCTCCCACAAACCGACACTGATCAGCACAATGCCCAACGAGCAGCTATTCTCCTTGAGCTATTTATCCCCGAGTACTTGACTGCCTATCGTTCAGCAACTTGGCTGTTATATCTTCTGGGTACCACAGTGTGTTCAAGCACCAAAAACGTCCCCAAACTACTCCTCGAAAATATCACCAATCTTGCAAAGTTTCCGTTGGGCGAGAATAGATCACTTACCCTTGCTTCACGCAAAAAATCATTCCAGCAGACTCACTTTGGTAAGTTGAAGCTACCAAAAACGCCTGACCAGGTCACTTATCGCTTTGGGGCTGAAATGTCATACTATGATACTGTGTCAGGGCTTTGGGCAGACGAACTCCCCAAAACTCCATGGTATCAGCATCTTTTGGGTCCCTGGCTTCCACATGGTGTCACGGATCCATACGAGTCACCAAAAGGAGTCCTAGGCGTGTTGGTTCATCATCCCTCTTCTTACGAGGTAGTAGCAAGCGAATCAATGTGTTCCCGACCCATATCTGATAACGAATTCCGCGCTTTCCAACGAGCGGTTTCTGCACGAGGCCGACGCTGGCTCGAAATGCTCAAGGAAATGGCAGCTTCCAACTTCGACTTTAGTAGTCGAGCTACAAATCTTTTTTTCCATCGTCTGGCTATGCAGGCAGGCCCATCAGCATTGGAAGAAGGAACACTGCGTGAGGCACACTGGGTGTTTAGTAGCGAAAGCTTTTGTGATAGGCTGAAAGAGCGGCTTGAGGCTTGGTTAAATACGATGGACCAGAATTGGAGACAGGTCGATCGGATGAGTACCGCTGTGGTATTGATCCTTCGGCTATATCACCTTTGTCCGCCGCCATTTGCAGCACAGGCTCATGAGCTGCTGATTAGAGTCCGTTCTATTACCTCAAACTGGATTCTTCAGTTACAGAATGAGGTCAGATCGACGCCCGATAGTGATGCGGCTGGTAAGGCTGCCACCTTTGCTTTCTGGGTCGCGTTACTTTGTCGCCAAACATTCTGGGGCTGTTTGGGTCATGATGGGTTCAAAGCAACTATGCTCAAAGAGAATCCATCCTCTTTCTTTCGATCCTCAATTGCTCTTCAGGAGAACTTGCTTGATAGGTTGGAGAAACTGCCGCCTCACTTGCGAAGTCTTCTTACCCATGACATGTCCGCTTCTTATCACATGAGGGGCATTATTGAGAAGTGGGTGGAGAACGACATCCACATAGTAGAGAAGGCAATCGACGAGACATGGGCCAATGCTAGTGTTCTTGCTAAGAGGACTTACTCCCCGTGGAAGAAACTCACCGGTAAAAACTCATGGTGGATTTCGGCTGAGACAGCCCCCTCCGGTTCGGTAGCTCCCCAGAGGGTGCATTATCATCTCCTTCAAGGGCACCTGCTAGTGGATGGAAAACCTTTGGGGAGACTTCCCCTTGAGATCAGAGGTGATGAATCCATGCGGGAGCTTTTCGAAGGGCGATACTTGCTGACACGGCCATCTGGACTCTTGGACTATCACATCCTGGCCGAAATGGAAGGTCACCAGGTTCATGTTGGCATCAAAGACGGTAGAATCATTGTCAAAGCTCTGTTCAAAGGATCCATTCTCCAATTCGTCCCTCGTTCTGTGTTGAAAGGTCCCATGGGATGGGACTTACCTGCAGATTTAGTTGACGATTGTGTGCATTGGCTAGATTTGACGACCGGAAATTTGGAGATGCGCCGAAAGCCACGGATTTGGAGACGTAAGCCATCGAACTGGGTACTCAACATCCATAAACGGAGAGCCACTAGAAACACGGGAGCCAGTCTTGTTGAGCCAAACTCGGAGATCGGGAGGAAGATCTGCAGTATTTTTCGGGATTTCGAAGATACCAAGAGGTTGACGATTTACCAACCAGCGAATTGGCCGTTATCCGTTGAAATGAAACGCTTAGAGATCCGATTCCATGTTAACCAAACAGGCTTGCTGCTTTGCCCTCAGCTGAGGGCTGAAGTAGATCCTGAGCAAGATATTGGAACGCTCTACGGGTTGCGCAGTCGACTTACACTACGTGACACTGAGAACCCTCGAAGAAAGAGTGTTCTTGTCCCAATTGGTGGATTTCAATGGGAGAGAGAGGGAATTCATATTTCTGTTAGAATCTCGAACGATGGAGTGTACGCGAAGTATACCCTCAACTCTGTCTTGGGCCGACTAGACTGCCCACCTGAACCACTGCTTCTTTATCTCAAGGCAGCAATACATGCCCTGACATCATTTCCTCTACCAGATGACTTAACTGGGAAGACAGGAACAGAGGAAGCTCGTCATTGTTTGCTCTCGGCTCGCAGTCAGCCATGGACTCCTTTGGGAGGATTTCCACAGAAAATGTTGTCTGTCATCAAGTCCTTATCACCGGAGAGAACTCTTTATCCCCCAGGCATCAATCTTTATCAGAAAGTCCGATGGGATAAGCATTTGACTGCCACGATCCAGCATGAAGACCTAGCTCCTCTAGTTTCTCTGATTGAATGTCGATCACAAGAGCTAAGGGTGTTTGATATGACGCAGCCTCAGCAAGAGAGTTTGTCATGTGACGTATCTGTGGCTCGTTTGCAAACCAGAGGCCGCCTTCGAAGGCAGCTTTATGAGCGTGTCTGCTTTGAATCTGATTCGAATGTCCTTAAACAAGCAGTACAATCAGATGCGTTTGTATCCCTCCGAGACAAAAAGGTATCTTTGAAGAGCTGCCGAGTGTATCAGACCATCCGTGCGATGCTAGAATCAAATACTGGTCTATTTCCCCTTCCCAAGCTTGCTCCAATCTTGGAAAAGTGGAACACATTTCGAGGTATCAAGGAATCCTTATCAGGTATCGATCTAGTAGCGACTCTGGGTGCTGGGGCGCCACAACTCTGGGGTTCCATGGTCCAGAAGCTCTATAACAAAGACCCGACGAGAACATACGACAACCACTTTTCCCTAGCTTTGCTAGCGTTCGATGATAATGTTGACATAGATGTCATGATGTGGCTTGTGGCACTGCTCAGAAGCAGTGGATTAGGTCAGATCCAACCGCCCAGCCACTCTTTGTTCACAAACTTTCGACATTTCGAGGAACCTTCTAAAGATGTTTTTCTTTCGCTAGCATTCCCAGAATCCTTCAGCCACAACAAGAATGTACCCATGCTGAAAGACAATCCTGGGAACAAGGTGGTATCGCGAATAATCTCCCAAGTTATCGAAATGTGGCCAAACCCACCTCTTTCGAGAAAAGAGTTCGAGTTATCGTTCAGAGGCCTTGCTTCGGGCATCCAGAACTTTAGCCTTAAGAAAACCTGGCAAAAGTTTTACCCTGAGCTTCAAAGATTAAAACGTAATTGGGAGCTGTCTGTCTATCTGCTTCAGCTGGAGACCGCAGCAGATATGACGGCAAGTGAGCAACTGAATAGGGAGCAAAGGATAAATCAAGACGTGTGGACTGTGACACCAACACGTATGAAAACCAGGAACTCTGAGGGGCCTAAGGAGTGTCTAGCGGCTCAAGTCTTGATGAACGACTTGCTATCAAGGCATAAAATCTGCGACAGGTCCGATACACACTCTCAATCTCAGTCGGAAGAACGAGGTCACTCTTCGGTTATAAGTTACAACTCGAATCTGCATAGCCAGGCCGCAGAGTTACCTGTAGTTGAAAAACCAGAAATCACTACCCTCCGACAACTCGTACAGAGACTAACATCTTCGCCCCTCACTTCAAAACGGGCTTATGGGGAAGACCTTCTGGTGTCGCTCGCCGCTTTGGCTCAACCGCAACGGAGTCGAAACGCATTTCATGATAAACCAAAGATGGCTTCAATTCAACGCGAAATTGTTCGTTCCCACCAACTGTTGCGAGACAAACAGGATAAAATCGAGAACTTGGTTTCGCAAGGTAACCAAACCTTCACGTGGCTTTCAAAAGGCCAACTTTGGCCGTGCTTCTCACGGGTTGCGATTCTCGAACAGTTGAGAAATGGCAATAGATCACGAATACCTCAGGCCTTGGTTGATATGATGGTGGAATTTGGAATACTTACCGCGTGCTTTCAGCGTTACCTCCGGATAGAAGATGCAATTCTACGCAAAGATGACAAATGGTTGGAGGAGAACTTTGAGGCAGAGGGACACTCTAATTGGAATCCACTCAAGTACCCAGAATGGCTTCTTCTGGAAATCGACAGCAATATGCTGATTCGGCCTATCCAAGTCGAAGTAGCTCATGCTATCATTTCACCACCGTCGATGTCCAATTCCGTTTTACAGATGAACATGGGCCAAGGTTCGCTAATGATTGTGACCCCTCAAAAAAAGAATGTAACTAACTATCACCGTAGGCAAAACTTCATGCATTATGCCCATGGCTGCAATCCTGTTGGCAGACATGACTCATCTTTGCAGATTGGTAGTGCCTCGAGCCCTTCTCCTCCAGACAGCACAGGTCATGCAAAGCCGACTTGGTGGGCTGGTAGGTCGAGAGGTTTGTCATATACCCTTTGCTCGACGATCACCTACCGACGACAAAGCTCTTGAGCTTTACCACACTCTTCACAATAGGACTCTTGTGTCAGGGGGAGTCATGTTGTGCTTGCCAGAACATCTACTTTCTTTCAAGCTGAGCGGGCTCCAGAAGCTGGCCGACAAGGAAGCAAAGAAAGCGCAGAAAATGATGAAGATCCAAACATGGTTGGAACTTTCTAGCAGAGATGTTCTCGACGAGTCTGATCTCACCCTCTCACCAAGAACGCAATTGATATATCCGAGTGGTATACCCACCATGATTGATGGTCATCCCCAGCGGTGGCAGGTTATCGAGGACATACTGTTGTTGGTAGATTCCCATGTACCTCGACTTCAGGCCAAGGTCAAAGATGGGATACATGTATGGCGACGACACCGGGGCTTTCCCATCATCCATCTCTTGTGCCCTGAGGTTGAAGATCATCTTAACGCTCTTCTGGTGGACGATATATGTCAGGGGCGCCTCTCATATCTTCAGTTCAAAGCCGATACATGCCTGAATGACAGAAGGGACGTTAGATTGGTCCTTTCAACGCCTCAACTATCCACATCCACTTGGGAAAACGCAATCGGGTCGTTGACGGATGAACCTTCCAGTAGAAAGACCCTCTTTCTTCTTCACGGGCTCATTTCCCAGCGGCTGCTGATTCTCTGTCTGAAGAAGTCGTGGAACGTTCAGTACGGCCTACATCCAGACAGAGCCCCTATCGCTGTGCCATACGAAGCTAAGGGAATACCTTCGCAAACCGCAGAATACGGTCACCCGGATACCGCGCTTGTTCTTACATGCTTGAGCTTCTATCATGCTGGTTTGACCAAGGGTCAATTTCTTCAGAGTCTTCGTTTCATCAGCAACTCTGAGGACCCCTCCTCACATTACCAACGCTTGACGTCCTCACAACACCTCCCTGAAGGTCTTGGACATTGGCAGCTTTTGGAGCTGGACAACGAGGCTCAAATCACTACGCTCTGGCGACACCTAAGGTACGAGAAGGGTATGATCAATCATTTTATGAATAACCTTGCCTTTCCACAACATGCCAAGCAGTTTGGACTCAAATTTCAAGCTTCAGCTTGGGACATTCCCCTGCTATCCAAGAGTATGGCTGGGCAAGGCATGACGACAGGCTTTAGTGGAACCAATGACAACAAAAACATCCTACCACGCACGATTCGTCAAGACGATCTGCCCACTCTCATACAAACCAATGCTGAAGTCTTGGTACATCTACTGGAACCGCGAAACCAAAAATGCTTCAGAGCTGTTGACCGCCAGGGACAGCATCTGAATGAGATCGGAATACTAGAACTACTCAAGAGCAAAGGCATCAAGATATTGATAGACGCGGGTGCCCAGGTCCTTGAAATGGGAAACCAGCAGCTTGCTGAAGCTTGGCTTAATATCTATCCCGAAGCTCAGGGCGCGGTGTATTTCGATGACAACAGCCGCATTATGGTACGAGCTCGTTTTCAAAGGTCTCCCGTCCCGCTCCTGGCTAGTCCTTTTGCAGAAAATCTCAGCCAGTGCGTAGTCTACATCGACGAGGCACATACGCGCGGAACTGACTTGAAGCTTCCAGCATATGCCCAGGGAGCTGTTACATTGGGCATCAGTTCGACCAAGGACCAGATAGTGCAAGGTAAGTACATAAGACCACACGACCGCATCACACTAATCATTTTAGCTGCAATGAGACTGAGACAACTCGCGACAACGCAATCAATTTCATTTGTTGTTCCCCCAGAAGTATATGCAAGTATTTTGTCTCTGCGGTCCGCTCACAGTTCAAAGGCTGCCGCGTCTCAACCATTGAAGTCCTCTGATGTTGTCTACTGGCTCCTGGAGCAAAGTGTTGAGACTAGTGACAATATGATGTCTTTGTACATCGCCCAAGGTTTCGACTTTTGCAGACGCACAGATGCTCTACTGGAGTTCAGAAATACCTCACAGAACAAAAAGAAGAGAGAAAAGCTCCTGCAAGAAACTCAGCAGCCCGAGGGACAGACACTTGAACAGCTCTACGGGCCAAAGCAGGAAGCACTGTCAACCGGCTCAAAACCATTTAGTTCTGTACATGTACAACGGTTTGCCGAAGAGTTGCATGAGCTAGAGGGAGATTTGATCGAGTATCAGAGGCGAGCGCATTCCTCGGCGTTCGACGAGGTAGAGCAAGAAAGAGAAGTTGAATTCGAGGTTCATCAGCTCCGTGAGAAGCAGAACCCCACGAATCTTACCGCACTTGAGTTTCCAGGTCTTGACAAGGCTATAGTTCAATTTTGTGAGAAGTCTGAAGTGGACCTTGCTAGCATGCATTTCATCCCAGCCCTTGACCTTATCGGCAATAACTATCTCGGAGTCAAGTATGGTATCAAGGGACCATCCTCGCAATTGTTCTTTTCGAACGAGTTCTCTAGAACAGTTCAAACCAGGAAGCCTGATGTTTCTCGGCGCCTTATGGTACGTCCTCTTGCAACATACTCTTGAAGAATTTTACTAATGATATATGTATAGCGACCAATTGAATGGGTGCTTTGGAGACCTGCCATCGAAACAGCGTTGGTCGTTATTCCTGAGGAGGCTGAGCTTCTTCTTCCAAAACTGCGTAGGATACAAACCCCCACGACTTTTCTGCTTACCTATACATCCCCATCCACGAGATCTCTCCTGGGAGTCGGTACCCTTGCCTACTATCCTGTGCCAACTCCGAAGCAGGAACTTGTGATCCCCTCGTGGCTGCACATCGAGATCGGCCTGATAGCCGGTCGATTATATCTTCCTTACGATGAGTATACGCAGCTGCGCACCTGTCTTCAAGTCGGCGAGAGAGCAGAGCCTCTGGTGGGGATGGATGATATTCATCGTAGCAGGAAACATATCCTTCCTAATTTTGGTGTTATCAACGCTCAGTCACTCTCAGGATTCCTGACCGAATGGATTCCATATCGGTCTCGGTCATCTGATATCATGCATACTCCTATGGGGTATAT
Source organism: Fusarium graminum (assembly GCA_013266165.1). Classification (NCBI taxonomy): domain Eukaryota; kingdom Fungi; phylum Ascomycota; class Sordariomycetes; order Hypocreales; family Nectriaceae; genus Fusarium; species Fusarium graminum. The sequence continues at coordinate 23,076 of JAAGWP010000356.1, forward strand.
GGTGGCAAATCGGGATCTTCACGAGAGTCACCCATTTTTCTCTTCTAAGTCGAAATCGATGCCTACAGGAAGCGATTCATCAGCTGCTTATAAAGTGCCGGTCAGGGACGTAAAGGCCGAAGAAAAAGAGGAAGAAAGCGACTGGAGTGATGGTGGAGACGAAGCTGGCAGTCTGGTGATAGCTGAGGTTACTGGAATGGAGTAATACAACCATTACTTCTTTTATCAATGGCTATTTCATCATTAACAACAATCCTTCTACTGGGACTGTCCTGATTATATTCCCTCTGTCGCTGAACACCTTGCACAAAGGCTCCGCAAGAAACAGAATTGTATGATAGAGGTCTGAATGCCGTTAAATAGGTTCCACCGCCACTGTGACAATTTTTCGACGGCGGAGGGGTTCTTCGTGGCTCTAAACAGCGACTGTTCCATGGTCCATAACGTATTAGCTGAAGTTCGATAGAAATTTGACTATAAAATGCCTGGTTTACATAATTGTGTTCAGCTGCAGCCTGCCAACATTTCCTAGCTTCATCCACTCCACCTTTCCATCCATCCTCACCATTCCAACTATCTTCTATTAGTATGCCAACAGCCTCCTCCTCAGTACCATAGTGTAGTAGCAATTAGGAACACGGAATAATTGGTTTAGGCATTGCCGGGATATTCCGTAGAGTCCAAGGCTGAGAGGCTAACCGGCCTTGGCCAATCAGGAACCCAAGATGACATAGTGTTTTCTTAATCGTTGGAACTTTCTCATTGAATCTTTCAGCTGTGTGTTGTCAAAGGTCGAGTGAGCCGGATTAAAAACAGCCGAGCAGGGGTCCCTTGCTTCGGCCATTTCTTATTTAGTTGAATGACATGAACCAATTGCAAGTCGAGTAAGCAGGCATCGCAGCATGATGCAAACTTCCCCTCTTTACATGTCGTCACTATTTAGTGAGCAAGGTTACCTGCTTCGCCAGAACTCACACAGGTAACGGTTTACTGGTCAATATTTATGTCGTGTCCATAACCACAAGATGAATACATCATATACTTCAAACCGCCCAGTATGTCCACCACCAGCTAGCATCCTTCCGGTTCCCCACCATCATCTCCATCGTGGACATGGTAGAATCGAGACCACAAGAGCTTCTCTTGGGTCGGCGAAGGGTTCTAGCGATGAAGCGACGAGTTCATACTTCGACCATTCAAGCGCCAAACGAATTAACACCGATTCAGTCTTTACTTCAGCTCTACGAAGACAGTATCCTCACTTTGAACTCGTTGTGGTCGAAGAGTACGAGTGCAATCTCTTGGCTTTTGCTAGTGCCGGACACGCAACATTTCATACTGTTCAAGAAACGGGCGACGTCCCTTCATCGCTTGGAATGACTGTCTACCTACCACCCTCGCGGCGGATGGATGGTAACAAAGGGCAATTGGGGGAGGTTGCCATCTTCGGCAAGTTCCTATATCAGTGGGAACGAGAAGAGTTTATCATCTACTTGGTCGACGGTCGCGATGGCGGGGAGTCTTATCCACGAGTCAAAAACTACTACATCCTCACGACGAACGTCTACAAAGCTGAACAGCTTATTCTCGCCACTGGTTCATGGGCAAGCGATCTTCATGATGAAGTGTGGGTGTATGACCAGGGTGCGATGTCTAAGGATCGAGAGCTTTGGAAGAGTGCTCAAAAGTCGACATGGGATGCCGTGATTCTGGATCCTGAGATGAAAGAGCTGCTCATCAACGACCATGTGTCTTTCTTCGAGTCTAGAGATACCTATAATGGTCTGGGCGTACCCTGGAAGAGAGGACTCATCTACCATGGCCCTCCTGGTAACGGCAAGACTATAAGTATCAAGGCTACTATGCATATGCTAGCAGACAGAACCCCAGCTGTACCGACTGTCTATGTTCGAAGCTTGGAATCTTGGATGGGACCCCAATACTCACTTCACGTCATCTTTGAAAAAGCCAGAGAGTTCGCACCCTGCTACTTGGTGTTTGAAGACATTGATTCACTTGTGACCCCCAAAGTAAGGAGCTACTTCCTGAACGAGGTCGATGGCCTGAAAGAGAATGATGGTATCTTCATTATCGCAAGTACCAACCACTTGGACGATTTGGATCCTGGAATTTCGGTAAGCCCCCTTTCTTGCCAAGTACGGTCACCTACTAAATGATAAGAAACGCCCATCTCGATTTGACCGAAAGTATTACTTTCCAGATCCGAACCTTGACCAACGAGAGGCATACTGCCGCTTTTGGCAGAAGAAACTGAAACCGAACAAGGACGTAGAGTTTCCGGACGAACTTTGTGGAGCTATTGCTGAGATCACGGATAAGTTCAGCTTTGCCTATATCCAAGAGGCGTTTGTGGCATCACTGCTAGCTATCGCTCGGAGGTCGAAGGTCAACTCGTCAGAGACGACTTGCGACGGGTCTTGGGTCTTAGTCAGTGACCGTCAAACCTCTGGAGTGGTACCAGATAAAGATGACCTGAACAAGCTGGAGCTTTGGATTGAGATCAGGAAGCAGGTAAAGATCCTCCGCGCGGGGATCAAGGACGAAGGTGGAGAGTAATCCCGTGTCTGTCACAACCATTGCACGCGGCAAGACTATATATGACATGTTTTCGTGAACTCGCTCGTTTATACACCTCTTTTAAGAGTTTTTACCACCCCAAATGGAACTAGAGAAATCGGGGTGACTTATTTTCCAACTATCATAGCGCGAAACATGCCACGGCTAGTATGAGGGTGGAAATTGCTCGCTGCCGCCATGTCAGGCGAGTGATGCTGGAATCCTCTCTAATTATTATCCTTGATAGTCCTATCTACTCGTTGTTATTATGAACGTCTCGTTCTTTACATAGATGCCCTGCGAAGGGGGGGCATCAGTGGGGTAGTGATTGAGGTCATCCGTGCCACTTGCATGAGTTACAACCGTTGTGTGGTTGCCTTGGTTTTCATCCCGCCCGTGACTCTCGGATTCTGATATTGAGCCACCATTCTGCTCCATACGAGTCGCAAGCTCGTAGGTAGAGCCAGTTTCATCTTTTGGCATTGTTGCGAGACGAATCGAGTTATTAGGAATCGGTCGAGAGTGGCTCTGGCCGAAACTGTTGGCGCTGACGGAACTTGTGGTTGCTATACCCAGGTGTGATCCGATCAAGAGGCAAGCAGGCCGAATAGTCGGGAGGCATGCTAAGTTGGAAGTCATTAGCAACAACATGATGAGTTCAAAATCGCAGGGCGCATACTAGAGACAGTAAGTAGATTTATCTCAACTGTACCCCAGATAAGAGTATTGGAGAGATCCCATGACAGATCCACCGAATCTGCGGCGATATTGGCACCGGCTATAGCAACAGCCAGTCCGACAATACAGACCCTACATTATGTTACTCAGTAAGACATACTTGGGTTCAGGATCATGAGCTCACAGTGTTCCAAACATGAACATTAGAAGGACTCCAAACTTTTGAATCATGGGCAACTGAAGTCTCTTGATTTGTATCACAGGAAGGACCATCATGAGGACGTCAATCAGGATGTGAGAAATTATACTGCCAAAGACGTACTTGGGAGTTTCGACGGAACAATTGGCGGTTGGTCTTATACTTAGCTCCCAGAAGGCTTTCACCGGTAGACATTGGATAGTACCAACGACAAGCTATAATCTCGGTTAGCCTTTCTCCAGTTGAGTGAAGTCAACAACATACTCGAGCGACAAGCCAAAGTGTTGACAAAACCAGGAGAGAGTATACAGCGATCCTGATGTTCGTGATCCTAAACATTCGCCAGTAAAATAACAGGAGCGAGACCTTTGCCAGATAAACAACAAAGCTGTATGTCTGCTCAATAGCGAAGAGATAATGCATCATGATGGAATTAGTTGTCAAGATGTCCCTGTCAATATTGGCGGCATGCAAGCCAAGTCCCTTGCTAATCCCTAGAGTTCAGAATTAGAATCGAGACCACCTTGTGCCAGCCAGTAGAACGTACAAAGCGGTGCCTCGACAGCCCAGACCACTGCGCAAGCCTGTAATTTGTTAGGAAGCTTGCCTGATGTGGTCTAGCCTGGGATAACTCACGTAACAGCCCATCGCGGTATAATCATCCCACCACAATCCAACTCTGGTGATCTTTCGGCTCATGATGCGGAGTGTGATAAAAGCGGTGGCCGTTATGAAAGGTACCCACTCAGCAATCCACAGTTTGGGCTGCTTGTTTTCCATCATCTCGACAGACCTGGGACGATGCGATGGCAAGCAAGGGACGTCTGAAAGACTGAAAGACTGAAAGAAAGAAAGTTGGTATTGATGAGAATATTTATCTACCAGGTCTGACTTTAGACGGAGCAAGCTACCCAGGTTATAAAGGAGTGGTAGTTTTCTCTCAGGATTACAAGCGTGTTGTGTTGGTGACTTGCACCCCTGAACCCAGCTGGCTCACAGCAGACTTCACAGTTCTGTGGGTAGTATATTACCCTGTTCGTGGGGCTGCAATGCAAGCATATCCCCCAGTCATACCCCAGGTGGGCTGCAGCTGAATGGCTTGTGGCTAGGTGTTTGACTCGCACACGGGGTATACTTGTAATAGCGCCCAATAAACACCATGGTGGATGTAGCGTTTATCGCTAGGGTATGCTGGCCCATCTAATCATTGATTATTTCAGTAAGGGTGGAAAAAGCAAAACTGTCATATGATCTATAATGAATAACGATTGGCCTAATAGGAAGAAAGTTTAAAAACAGGGGACGAAGTATAGCTAACTAAAAGTCCAGTACTGTCATGCTATCACTTACCATTACTATCCGTCTTATCTCTTATAACTCTTAGTATCACAAGCATGTATTTATCTTATTGTGTAACGCTTTCTCTTGAGGCAGAGGAAGAGGTTGTGGTATAGCTCTTGTATAATTGGACTAACATAGAGGGCTTATCAATAGCTCAAAGTGCTCGCGCTAAATAAACGAAGCAATATGCGGCGTACCTTCAAACCAATCATTTAAGTTAGGCATATACAAATCGTAAACAGATTGTGGAATCTCGGACAGTAAGGGACAATAACTAGCCCGCCGCCGATAGACATTATCAGATAGGAAAGTCAAGCGGTGCCGCGGAAGACACCTCACTAACACTACCTAGGAATGGTACTACATCGTAATCTTCAAGCCGCGTCCCATACCAATCATAATAGTCAGCGAGCTTCCGTCTGGATCCTTTAGGTTACATTTATAATCACAACATTATAAGCAAGTCTCGCGTATCAATTACCCGGCTCAAAGACAGTCTAGCTAGAATAGGTCCGATAAGCAGATCCCTGTTTCGTCTAAGCTAGCTAACCTTCGAAAGCTTAGTAGTGATACAGATGTGTACATTCCGGATCGTATTAGAGTTAAAAATACAAATTGCCAAGAAGCTGATCTCTTGTATCGTACCGCCGAGATCTTCTTGAGGCCCGGGTTGCTCTTCACACATCTCTCCAACAATAGATACTTGGGCTTTCAGGTAATGTATCAAGGAATAAAAGTATCGAGTGTTGTCTAATATCCTACAACTGGCTGATAACTGGCTGAGGTAACAGAGGGACAGGTAAAGATCAGCCCGGGCCTAAGGGGATATCCGCACTTACTATCTCCTTGAGGCCCCGGGTGTGCTTTACCCGCCCCTCCTTCACGTTCTCCAATCATATGATATCACATAACAACCGGTACTTTACATCTCTTACAGAATACTAAGAGTCTTAAGTACCCAGAAATGGAGGGACGGGTAAAGCACACCCGAGGCCTGAAGGAGATAGTGAGACAGTGTCTCAAGCCACTAAACCTAACTCAGAATCTTGTTGCGATCTAAATTACATCAGGCCATTCCCAGATGAGATCTGTATGAATTTCCGGGTCGAGAGTGTGTCTACTTATCACAGGTGTCAGTGCGCAGGATAGCACAGCCTGGTCCGATTCTCTAGATGGCTAAAGCAGCCCCTAAGCCTTGAAGTAGTTAAGAAAATGATAAGGCGATATAATTCTATTTCTAATTAAAATGGAATTTCGTCTTCGTGAGCTCCAGTAGTTTATCAACTTACGCAAGCCCATCCGTGGTCAAGGTTGACGTTCACCTACAACCTCTATCTACTTGTGTGTCTATATTTCACTATTGTGTTGGCACTCGACATCCTCTTCCTTGTCATGCTTGTTTCTGTCGGCCTCACTGTTATGGTGGTGCAAGGGAGCGTAATGGTTCGGCGGAGGGGGCGGATCTGATATACATGGTGTGGGGTATCCAGCAAGATTCCCGCAACACGGCAGTCAGATACTGATAATTTATGGGAGTCTTGCTCGTAACATACTCGGTCAATTAGTGCCTTTCCTGCTAAGATATCTAGAATCGTTGTTGGTTCAGACTGCGTTCTGTGAGCCCCCATCTTGACTGTGGTGGCGGAAAAGGCCCGTTCAGTCGCACGTTTATTTCACCACTCGCCTGGAAGACATCTCATGTATCGTGAGTTACCCCCGGGCATCACCTATGGTCAAATATCCTCACTAATTCTGGCTCTATAACGCATTGACGCGCTCACCTTGCACATAACTTGATCTTACTTCCTGTTCATACTCTAATCCATTCCATGTAACGCTCTTTTCCACTTGCACCTCCCCTCATCATCAATTCGAATTCCTCCTTTGCTCCATTTTGCTTGACGTCCAGTTTTAGTCGGTAAGGCCATTCCTCGACGATAGTATGCTTCTCCTTCATAGCAGCACCCATATAATCGGGAAAGTCCGAGAATCGGAACAGCTTGGCAACTCTGATAGGTAATGTTAGAGTGAGGTCATTTGGCCATTACATAAACGCAAAGGGATAGGTTGCCACTAACCTGTCGAATATGTGGTCGTAGTTCCTGACCCAATCTCGGGCATACGCGAATTTGATGATATCAGGGTCATGGCGACTGATTGGTGGGTGGTCAGGCGGAATGAATCGAAGCAATCGCTTGGTTGAAACACTCCCCATCGTTGCCTCTGCCACTTGATCTTGTTGGGTCATATTTTCATCCACAAGATTCATGAATAATGTCACAAGAGTTGCATGAGGGTTGACAGAGGGAGCCCGAAGCAGAGGTGACATAATTCCGACCGTTTGATGAATCCCAAGATATCCCTGATCTGAAATGTTGGAGACCTATTGCATCTTGTTATATGGAGCTTTATCGATGGATTGTTGATTTTTCGTCAAAGAAACTTACCTCTATCCGATCGAACAGGTGGTCCTGAACTTGTCCAGGTAATTCACACGCATCCACTTGTAGAAATACAAAGGACACGTCCGCCGTAGATACACGGTCCAAGAATACCTTCAGCATAGCTCTCACGTAATAGTAGAGCTTTCCGTAAATATCTGAGGTCGCAAGCCCAGTGGAAGTCGCCTCGATTTGTTTCACGGACCAGCCGTTCAGAGGATCGGCGTTGTCGTGCATGGGCCAATTATCAGCGGTCTGAAAGAATGTCCTATTCTCGTAAGCTTTGCGTCAAGATATATGCCCTCACCAATTAGAGAACCTACGGATTCGGGTGTTGAAAATCACTGTGCGAAGCCCCAAAAGGGAGTAGTAACCCGCTTTGCCGAAATTGATATCTGGCCACACGATGGGAAGATGGCAGGAAAAGGAAGGACCGATCCCGATAGTCTACTCGAGACTCGGCTAGTGTGACGGCTGTTCGTATCTTGTTCGCTTTCTCAGATGTCAAGCCGCTGGTTACCTCAAGAAAGGTCAACAATCTGTCCCACGACCCTTTCTCAAGCACAAGTCGAAGAGACCGTTTCCCGAATGTCCAGGTCTTCCCCAAAACACTGTTTGATGGTTTGTCTTTGATTTTGTGGCAAACAGCTTCGACAAGAGGGCGAACCCTTTTGTCTAGTGTCTGGAGATCGGATTTACGGATAAGAGCCGAATACCAAATATGGATCATGCAATCAATCGTGTCATCCTGTGCCTCGGCTGTGAGCGCTACAAGGAGAATCACGACATTGCGTGCTACTATATCAAGATCTTTGTCGTTGATATAAATGCTGATGGGCTCCTTGTAGGTTGCAGGTAGGCGAGCCATCGTCATGACCAGATTTCGCAAGTCGCCCGAAGCTGTCAAAACATGTCACGTCAGTCTTTAGCCAAAAACACTAGATCTTAGTGAAAGGTGATTACCTGCAAACAACAATCCCAGTTGTCCATGGTAATCATCTCCTTCGTTAGAGCTGAGCTGAACGATATCGAGGGCCGGCACATTTCCCCAAAGAAACTTTTTCCCACCAAAGGCAACACCTATCCCTCCTCTGATGAAAGCCGGAGTTCTGTCCTCAAGGGCCCAATTGGGCGTCCAAGTTGCTTTGCTAAGAGCTGACTTGCAGTGGACCTTATGGATAGGCCAGTGAGCCTTCTGGCAGTCAGGGCCACAATACTAGATTAGATGGTATGTAAGCAAGATCGCCAAGGACAATGGAACGATAGTAGGAGTTTAACTACTTACCACAACGAGGCGGCAATTCTTACAACCGGACTTTCCTACATTACCGCAGTTAGTCCCGTCGGCGTTGTAATTTGCGCAAGGTATCGACGGAGATGCCATCATGTACCCAGAATGTCAGGTATCGTTGACCCCAAGATTCAGATCAAGAAGAAGCTGCCTGCTTAAAGAAGTAAAGAAACCTACAGGTGGCTGGTCACAATTATATGTGCTTGCTAAAATTTCTTCTGTTATTTCCCGCAATCAGGTCATGGTGGGCCTCCCTGTTGGTCATCTGCCGTACAGTCCATTACAGTTGTATGCGCTGCCAGTTCTCTCTTTTTCCCCAGGTAGGCCAATCATAGCCGGCTTGCGACCAGCTCATTCTCGTCTGTTGGTCTCGAGGCTGCATAAATGGGAACCAGCTGACACAATACTGCAGAACCAAGAGGCATCTATTGGTGGCGAGCTGCCTTCTGAACAAGTGGCTTGATATCCACCTCGGCCAGATGTACGTGATTCTCCAATCACCACGCAAGACTACGCATTCAAGGTATAGGGTGGTTGACACTATAGAGACTGTTGGCGACGCCGATCATAGTCTGTCTGTCCACTGAACGCATCAACAAGGTTTCAACCGACGGTGTTCTATAGCTATCGACCGCGTGGGCGCCTGGAAAGGATCTGAAGGTGAATTGGACAAGATCAAGCAAAGGCACCAAGCGGACTTGACATCGAGTCGAAATAGGTACAATTCGTGGAATGGTCGACGTACCCACGGCAGAGGAACGAGAGCGAGTTGCACCAGGCAGGACTATCAGCGGATTCCACTGCAGCCAAAAACGGATATGTATGAGTCAACTGAGGGCTTCTAGCACGATCTTGAGCGTTGTGTGAAGAGGTTTAACAATGTACAGATACAAGCGCTTGAATTACTGGACAGCTTTGCCTCTGGTATAATACAAACTAAACGATCGATTTCTGAGGTCAGATACATCACCTATCATGCTCTCAGCTGTATATAAGGACTCTTTCTAAATATCAGCACTGAGGGCACAGCCAGTCCTCGAAGATTCTTTCATTCCAATCACTATCGGAAACCATAACATGACTTCTATATGCTAATTCTAGTTAAGTTGTGTATGTGGTATTAATAGAGAAGAGCGCTGAAGGTATGAATATGACGGAATTCCTAGACTAGAAATCCCTAAGCGCTACAAGCTCGTGTAAATGCAAGAGTGTCGATATCGACCTCAATTCCAGAGAATTCTCCTTGGCAGGATAGGCCGAACTGTACATCTGCCTGTGCGATAGTCTGGCCATTGCTGCTCCAGCTGACGCTATCCGATTTCCAGCCATCAACGCTGTCGTACATGGCGCCACGGATGCTTGTGTCTCCAACCTTGAGCTCAATGTTGCAGGTGTAATCAGCATTCTTGCTTACACTGACAACTCTGTAATAGTAGGAGAATGTATAGACGCCGTTCAGATTTTGCAAAGTCTGCTTGATGTAGTAATCGGGTTCACCGTTACTGAATGTCGCGGACCTAGTTGGCTATTTGTTAGGAGTGGTAAAGAAGGGGATCACGAATGAGCGTACAGTGCGTTTGGGCTGGACTGGGGTTGATTTTGTGTGAGATAGGCGTTGCTGGTCCAAGGCGCAATGTCGTCGCTGGTGCTATCGTCGAAACCTGGGTTGATAAACAACTGGCTTTCGACACAAGCTGCCGCCGCGGTGGTCGTAGTAGATTCTGCCTGGGCCGTAGTCGTGGGATCGGCCAGATCTGTAGTGGTGGTGGCTGCCAAGGTTGTAGCAGTAGCCGAGACGATTGATGTAGCCAAAGTATTGGTAGCAAGCGTCGATGTGGTCTCAGCAACACTTGTAGCGGCAGTCCCCGTTGGTCGGCAGGGACCGGCTTCAGTGCCGAGAACCAGCGTAGCAACAACTGCTAGGTTGAGAATGCGAACGTGCACCATGATGCAAGGACAAGTAAGCGTGAAAGAAAAAGAAATTGGAGAAAAAAGAGACACGACTGCAAATGCTATGATAGGTTGCGGAAGAGTGAAGGACGAAGGTATCGAGACGTTGAACCCCTTTCTACTAATTCAGCATTTCAATAATAAAATTAGTGGCGTTTTGGCCAAGGTTTTACTGGCGCTAAGATGGCTTGACAGGACGCTATTGTTGATAGTTTGGCACGCTATCGAAATAAGGATGGAGTCGGATATAGAAGAGGCTAGCTACTTTCATGAAGATTATACGTACGGCAGATCCGGCTTCAAGTCACGCATCAATAATTAGTGGTATTGTAGAAATGGTATTACCCCGGTGCATGTAATTGATGATATCCTGGAGCAGTTCCTTTTTTGCAACGCCGACGGTTCGCTCTCTATTTAGCAGAATTGTTTGACTGTGGAGGTAGTGTGTTACTGAGGCTTGCGCTGTGACAAGAGTGAAGCGTAGCAAATGGTGGTGAATGTTTCCAACCGTCTTTGGCTTGTGTTTCAGAGTTGCCACTAACCACAAGCGCGCGATAAACGATAAGGACTCACTGTTTCTCTCCTACTTGGCCAGATGACTACCCTACAACAACACATCTCAAGACTACTTCCAGCAGCAATACCAGGGCTGGTAGAAACAAACACTGAAAAATCTGGAAACAGCTGTGCTGATGCGGGAAATAATCGCCCGTTTTATCTTGTCCTCTCCCCACAGTCCCCCTGATCGGAATCCCTGGGCGTGAAGTTTTTTTTTCGTATTTGTGTTGGCAGCCAAATAACATTTCTCAATGTAATCAACAAAACCAGTCGTTTGCACCGCACTAGATCTTCCTCTGAGGCATGGGATGAGTAACGGAACTTCAAAATTGCAGAATTCAGGTTAATCTAATCGAAACTATATATCTGTAAAGGGGAACGCGACGCCCCCGCATTCGCACAAAAGAACTGGGAAAACCCCGTGGGAAACCCAGTACTGGAAGCTCGAAATAGTGAGACCAACACGCCATTTCTCCGCTCTGTTGGTGAAATTCTATCCGAAAAGACTGACAATACAAACTGTTTCTACTGTCCAGCTCCAACTCAACTTTGATTGATGGACTTATCCGTACACTTCCAGCGCTAATGTCTCCTGAACCGTCACGAGACATGGTTAGATCGACCGTTCCGCGCTCTCAAAATGAGTAGATATCTGTGATAACATCCTCGGGAATGCGATGAAGGAAGATGTATTCAAATTTTGAATTGTTCCAAGCTTTCCGCGGTATCCATTCCCTCAAAGTTTCTGCAAGTTTACGCACGTTGCGAAAATCAATCTTGGAGCGTCTTTTGGCAATGTTGATGCGAATAATAATAACATTTGTCTTGCCGGCATTCCTTCGGCGTACCGCCTCCGCCTCCGCTACTGCCCAGTGGCAATATGCAGAAACGAAAGGTGAGGGCAGTGGACTTGACCAGTTTAGACGATTGACAAAGCAGTCAATTAATACCTCACGGCCTCTTCTCGAATGCGCACCAAAGTTCACTCTGGCCGTTACATCGCGTGCGTATATACCTTCTCCTGGACAATATGTAGCCTGGGAATCATCATCTTGGACATGATACAGTATTTTGGTATAGTATGGTATGTCACATCGTCTAGACATCCTAAAACAATGATCCTGAGTCCCGTGAAGATTGAAACTACGAGTCAGAACGAGGAGCGCAGGACGTAAAGAGGAGAAACAAGAAAAGACGCAAAAGAGGCACGATGGTCCTTTATACCCTTCTGACATCATGTGACAATGTGACTCAGTATTCACGCATGGATGCGTGCCATATTATCACTGACTGGATAAATATTGCATTCAATGTGCATCTGGTCGGATCATGTGTCGTCAGGTTATTGGTTCAAATGAAAGCCGGCGGGCGTTATCATGCACATCTATCACGCGGACGGCTCATGTGGTGGGCAGAATAAGGCTCTGAACGCTGGAGCCTGGAGGGAAATGGGAAATAGATCAAGCCATCAAAACAGCCACTGTCAAGTGTCACCAGCTCCGGGGGCACATCGCGAGAGAAATGAAATCGAGGCGTTCTTCTCATGTTAGATGGATGCTATTGGATGAGTTGTGGAAGGCAGATGAGATTCTTTCCCCCGACGATCGAGCGCGTACATGTATAGCACCAACATTGACTATTCCCCTTACCATCAGCAGCTGTGGCCAGGATAGCTCTGCTCACCGGCATATAGACAATGCCACAGCACTCCTGAGCTGACATGAATTGAACTCTTATGTTGCTGCAGCTGATACCAGTTGCTTAGTCTGACGAACCACCCTAAGCAGCTCGACGTATCTGTTAGATTCTTATAACGTCATAGTCATCAAAACCCTTCCTTGCCAGGAGCTTATGACTCATACAGATGAATCAAGCAAAAATGGCGTCTCTACTGCTCCATGCATGTCTTTTCATGGTTGGCGCTTCAGGTTAGTGACTGAACACCGGCCCCCATTCCATATCCTACCAAGAAAGAACAATTGTTAAAGGTGGCAGTTCGATGCTGACTTCAACAGCCAAGCTTTGTGAGAAGCAACGTTTACAGCTGGGAGGGATTATGGAAGTGGGGATTTGAACATACACTCATGAACTCACATAAGTTTGGCTACTAGGCGACAGCTTCACAAGAACCAGAACAATTAAACTAAATCTCGCACTTGTTGTTGTTTTTATTTACCACAATGCCATATCAGTTACACGGCCGTGCCGTCACTGTCCCTTTGCTCCGTGCTGTAGTCCTTTTGCGTCGCTCCCTATGCTCATTCATTATTTTTCCCGTATTTTTCGCCACACTCCCTTTCTTTGTCCTGGTTCTTAGTCACCTTCCGAGGCTATCACAACCTACCTATTTCCCATTGATTCACTTTGCTTTGGTGTTTAGACTAAACATCGCTGCCACTCCCACGCTGCTCTCTATCCGCTTTTACACTCACCACTTGTCGTCAACGCCATGGCTTTCAAACATGGTAGTCGTACTGTTACGCCCTTCCAGTTCCTGTTCTAACATTATCCAGCTCTATCGTTCCTATCACATCGCATATGGCCTCTAACGATTCGTGGATGACATCAACTAGGACCATATCCTCACCAAGTGGCACACCAGGATCGATATGTTTAGGACCATCAATCATTAGAGATCATCCCGCTGTTCTTGAGCATACTTGCCTGTCTTGTTTTCGATGTTCAAAAGGCGCTCATCATGTGGAAGAGCGTCGGGAGACCGAGTCTTGGGGACCACGAACCTTTTCAGGGGTTACCTCACAGTATGGTAGACTTACAACTTCGCCATGTAAGTACGCATCCGGTCGGTCGCTTGCTTTCCAGGATCAAGCCTCTTTTCCTCACACCCGCGTTTGGACTTGATCATCGCCTGACCCCGCTAGACATTTTACCCCAGGGTATTCATTTTCAGGTCACATATATTACTCACCTGGCTACCTAGGCATGCTTTCAATAGACATGTTCTAACAAACAGAAAATAGCATGATTCCAGTTCGTGGACGATTCAGGGTTCCTCTATGGCTAGCAGAGAATCGAACCTATGCATCTTAATGGCATCGGAGTTAGCGTTGATGGAGCGCTTGGTGAGGCTGATCATTTGTGTTCTTTTTCCAGGCTCTGCTTGGAAGACGCTGGGGACGACGGTTTGCTGAAGTTCCTCAACTTATTCATAGATTTGAGCTTAGCCCTTACATTTCCTCAACCTAGCTTGCGCGTTTTTTCAAAAAGTATGACCATAACTAGCTTGAATTATCGGGTTATGTATAAATAAGAGGAGTTGAGAGGTGCCGCGTGACCACGCTTGTAATGGGTCGACGTAGATGTCTGGCTTACTACCCAGGACCTTCAGTGGCCTTTCCCAATCGGTCGAACTTTCAAGACGTTAAAATCCCCATTCTCCTCGACCTCACTGAATGTACACGTAAAAGTTGCGTGTCGACTGTGGAGTTAATTTATCAGTCTACCTGTCAGGAAAGAATCCCTACTTAAGTGGCAGCGCAAGCTCAATAATGCTTTCAGGCGACGCAGCATTTGCAAATATCCCAGCGACTTCCAAACCCGCCTGTGCCGCAATCGCTTGAAAGTCTGTCGGAAATATAGTGTATTCCCCCTGCATGATCTACCACATACGACCAAAGGTAGTGGAAAATACGGGATCCCGTCCGCTCTCCCATAGTCAAGCCACTAACCGGCGGATTAGTAGTTGGGTCGGTGACGACCAGCGAATCCCCGCTGTTGTATGTTTGCTTTTTTGCCACTCATATCCAATAACTTATCTCGATCTCGTGCATATCAAGTCATCATACCTCAATGTCAGATTCCTGGTGTTGACAAATTGGTTGAGATTGACGCTGACATCAATGTCGATCCACAACCGATAGGAAAGTCCTCAGATTTTGACCAATTACCCTACCTTCACGCCAATTCCGACCTTGCGGCTGACCACTAACATTTTCCCCACCGTGTAGTAATCAGCATGCCATACGTAGGATAGTAGAGGCCTCTTTGATCGTGTGAGACAACAAATCAAAAAGATTTTTCTGTTGGCGAGAGTGAGCGGCTTTCGCGCCGATCTTTCCACGTCATATTGTCTTAGAACTCCGCCCCAATCTCCCATTTTGATGATCAACGCTTTTGATTCTTGGTAGATCACTGCCACATTGGCTCTTCAGCTGATGCGCGAGGTCAAAGCGTATCTGAGAGAAACTGGGTGCCATCCAATTATCAGAGATGTGCCGAGCCATCGATTGCCATGATGTCAACTTTTACGGCTTAGAGTCCCTAGTCTAGTATGCATTGATGAGAGACCGCCTGCGGATCTGTCGATAGATGATGTTGAATTATCTAGTCCGATCAGGCGCGAAAATGATGATTGACAGGAATGTCAATTTCTAGATGGTGTAGCTAAATGAACAATAAGATCTCGACTTCCTCTGCAAATCGTCGCTTTCAAAATGTGCCTAAACTTCCTCGATGTCGAGCGATGGCAAACCTTTATCATCATCATCGAGAACATCCACGATGCTCTTCAGATCGCTGTGGTCTCGCACCTGGAGCAAACTCCCATCGATAGCATTAAAAAAGTAGAAGTGACCATCACCGACCTCCAAGAGATACAGAGCCTCTCCTGTGTAGGGAGCCATACCAAAGTGCGGTTTGATGTCGCCATCGATGCCACGACTACGGATTTCGCCTTCAATTTGTCCACCTTCGCCCCATATCATGTCTCCTCCCATTTCTTCATAAACATTGGTCCAGTTGTTTGGGGCCGCGATCTGGGATTATCATGTCAGTCACGAGCTGGGAAGGTGAAAAAGCGAGAAGGTGTGAAGGTACCCCGTTGTCGGTAATCTCGACGCCGTCAGATAATGTGGTGTATCTACTCATGGTGTGCAACTGAGTATGAATGCCTTGAATGAGAGAGACTCGGATCTGGATCTGATGACTGAAATATGGTAAAGTTAAGTGATAGTAATGGAGGGGAAACAATCAAGGTATAGGTACTTATAGGTGAGGTCAGCTTATCGACGTCACTGAGAAGAGCTATTCCGGACATGGAATAGCACTGGTTTGAACATCCGGGGTCCTGATCAAGAGATAGGATCACCTCCAAGCTGTTGCTATAATTGTAAGTATAGGAGCAGTCCAGATTCTGGAATGTAGTAGCTTAGTTCCCGGAAAGTCGTTACTTAACCGTGACCGAGTATGAGCTAGGATAAAGAATAATAAACGAGTTTAATATGACAGTCTGTCGGATTAGGTTCATAACGGCCAATCCATACCAATGATTGAGGACATCATCACTGCCATTTCTTGAGTCGACTGACGTCGCTCTATGCCTGCATATAACTGCCGGCTCTACAGAAAGGATATGCGCGCCGTTGCGGCAACTGTGGTCCGTTAATTGATAGGATACGGCATGACGGTTGTTAGTGGGCGTTGATACTGGATGATGTCATCAGATAGGGGCCTTTTTACTTACTCGAATAAATAGCTTACTAGGTCATCATTGCAAGCGAATGTTCAAGACGGCCGTTCCACTCTCCTTAAATCGTGATGGGAGGCTTCCGGTTGCTCTAGCCGAGTCTGTCGTCCCGATGCCCATCGCCGGGTTCCTTCGAGCAAGGCGTCCCTTAACCCGATGTTGTTGACTCATCTACGCCAGCTCCCGTACTTCATCTATATATGTGAAGCAGCCAAGACAAATAGAACCTTAGGCCCTCCATGCTACCCTGATGTTCAAGACTTCTTCGTAGAAGAGCGGATTCCGTGCTCGTTGACTTCTCGGGCGAATGAACTTGATCGACAGTGGTATATTGACTTTCGCGTCGAGGGCAGAATATGCTAGAAATCATTCCATGTAGCCGGATATCCATGCCTAAGATCACGCCTAATATTATACACAGTGTCTGAAGTAAACAATCCAAATGTGTCTTGGGATTATCCAATTATCCGTCGTGGTTATCTCGTCCAGATCAAATGAATTCTGGGGATCCGCAACCCATCAGCATCTCGCCGCGTTTACATGAGTAACAAATTTAATCAAACGTGGTGGGATTTGGACAAGAAGATATAGACTAGACGTGTTTAAGCTCATATTTTGGCATCGGATGTAACGAAAATCAGATGGACTGATAGCCTGACAGCCAGGTGCCAGTACTCGGGGCACAGCTTTTTGTAGAAACGGTTGATGTTGATCTCATGGACTCGAAGAATCCCATGATCTTCGCCGATGAACACTACAAGTGAGCTAATCTCTGAGTACGAAATTACCTGGGTATAAATAAATTTCATTGACAAGTCCGACCACCTCTTGCAAGACAGCTGAATTTGAGATGCTATAGAACCCTTGGATACGGTAGGTAGGTTTCCCCAGGCGGTCACTGGAGTCCACTACCCAACCTTTGTGCTTTAACAAGCTCATTGGGTCGTGATAAAGTGACTTTGTATATTGATTTCTTTTCTTTACTTGTCAATGCATCACCTCCCTGATTAACCGTCCCATGCTGTATCTGAGCGTCGAGACCCGGTAGTGTCACATATATCCTGAATTTGAAAAGCGTTTCGATGGAAATGTCGGCATTCAAACTCAAACGATATACCAATACTCCTCCGAGAATAACGTGAATAGCGGCATGGCTCACACTAAGCTATACTTAGTGTTAAAGTCATACCAACGTTTTCCAACAATAGGCGCCTGCCGACAGATGTAGGCAACCTCTCTTGATGAAATGTGAACTCTCGGATGTGTATGAAATAAATAAAGTCTAAAGACGATATCAATCCACCGCACAACTTCTCCTGCCATGCAATTGGTGTTCATATAAGCCTCTTCAACAGCTAGTCACGATTTCCAAAGCCGTTATGTATCAAGACTAGATAGGACTGGGGATGAAGCCCAGATAGGTGGCTGCAGGTTGATTGGATATTCCAGCTCCGACCTTTCACTGGCTGGTTAACGATTAATGCCATTCAGAGCGCTCCAAGTCTTCATAATCGTTTCCAAGTACTGGGCGAATCCAGACCCTGGTCCAACATCGTCATCACCAGCGAACTCGGACGCTAGATAAATCAGTTCATCGAGACTCACATCTCTATGGTCGACGACAGAGATGCACAGGGTATAAGCCAAGATGTTCTTGTGTACGTGAATGACTCCTTTGCTGCCAAAGGTATACTTCCAAGTATACATATCCACGCGGATAATAGCATTACTAGATTCTTTTCATCAGCTCTTGGTATTTCCAATCGTATACATGGTTGTGCATACTGTTTTACGCAGACAAAAAACTTCTTATCAAAGCTTTCACCAGCAGATGAATCACCGAGTATTGTAGAGAGTCCTGTCTTGACCACAGATTTGAAGCCATTCAGAACACCATTGGGTCCAGTGTCAGAAGTACTAAAGAAGGCATCGACAGCATTTTCGACACTTTTGCCAGGCTAAAAGTCGTTCCCTGGTTAGCATTTCGTGGCGAGTTGGCAATGCCGAGCCTGGGGGGGCGGAATCACGTACTGTCTCTTCGACATCAACAGTAACGTGACGTTCGAAGCGTAGGGCTCTTTTACCTGGAACACTGGTCTTCATAGCTGACTCACTGTCCAAAAATATCTTCTCTAATTCTCCCTGGAACGTATTCAGCCGAGCGTCCGCTAGCTTCATCATCAGCTCCAGTTGCTCCTTCTTCTTCTTCTCGTCTTCGTCAGCCGCTTTATTGGAGGCGATCAACACACTAAGAGCGTTACCCATTGCTATACAGTTGATCAGATTATGCTATGACGGAGTTACTTGGTAAAAGGACAACATTTGTAGTTGTTTTGTTCAATATATCAGGCGGATGTGCGAGCCTTTTTATTATGCTTACTGCCCGAATATTAGCTCAATGGTGCGGGGGGCCATCTAGCTTGATCGGATCGTGGTTTGAGGGAAGCATGCCATGGAAGGGGATAGCCTACGATGATTTACCTGCAACCACAAACCCCAGCCTCTACACCCCACGCGAATGCATGTAAAGATTCAAAGCATCTACTAGGCTTCTCCCACTTCTGGCTTTCAGATTCAATGTAATTCGCATCTGATTGCCGCGTTCAGCTGGAGACTCCTGATGTGCAGTATCAGCTAGCCAAAGAATATGATCTCCAAACCATAAAGCTACTTACAGCCAAACCATTTAGCTGTCAGGGATTGGTCACAAATCAATGATGAGGGTGTGATCATGTTTTCTACCGGCACAACTACCTATCTGCTAGAAAGGCAAACTGGTTGTGGGCCGTATTGAAAGTCTCGACACACTATCGTATAGTGGCGTAAGACTAGTGGATGTTAGTTTTCAGCTGGGTGTGGTAGATCCGATCTTGGCGTAGTCTCGGCTGAAGCCTGCATGCTATCTTTTGAAAGGGAAAAGCTCGAGGTGTTCTGGGCCCTGACAAACAGCCAAAGGGACCAGTGGGGAAGCTAGCGTCTTGATGTGGTTAAATAGAGCACTAAAACAGAATAAAATGACGCACGTGGGGGGACGTGGCGCGCTGAATTGCTAAGAACGAGCGTTTCCGGGCCGCCACAGACTCGACCCCGAATTGAATAAAACTCACATCTTGTCACATTTTGGACACTTCCATGGCATGGTTCCAGGTTGCCCAACACAGTCTCAACCTAACGGCTAGATATGTTAGACAAGTCACAAGGTCATGGTCATCTCGACTCGGCTTGATACCCAAAAATGTCACTGGTGGCACTTCATTTTAGGTGCTTGTCTTCTGGATCCCATGCAAATCGTCTGCCAGCTCGCCAAGGGTCAGACGATGGCCACCAGGAATTACTATCATGCTCATGCCATCAGCTCGGTCTTGAGCTTCAATACTTCCTCGCTGCCTCGACACCCACTTTTATCACATTCTACTTATGCAGATCGTCTCTCAAGTAGCCTTCATCCATTCTTGATAAGTGTGCAAGCTCTCAATCACACTTCTAGTGACGGCGTTCTTTTAGGCAGGGAGCTAGAGCTACAGGCAGTCCGGCTCACATATCTACCTTCCACCTAATATAATAGGCGCAGGGATGTCGTTCCCAACAAGCAACCTATCTAGTTGAAAGTCACCGGTGCACGTCGAGGACAGAGGCTCACATGAGCAAAAGTGCCCGAAGGGATCAATTTGTGATCCAACCTTCGGCATAAAGTGCATTCTCGCATGTTGATAGACCTTCAATCTGGCTATCAAATCTCGAGGTGAAACCAAAGGTAATGAGTTCATAGAAATTCTTTTCGACGATAAATTACGGTTGAGATGCATTCGAGCAGGGGACATCAAATTTGGAAAACCATACAGCGGCAGCACAACTAACTTTCGCCCGTCGTTGTTTATGAATCTCTTCCGAAGCCTATGAGATATTCTGAGAAACTCGGCTTTTCCACATAGCTTAGGTACAAGAGTAATGCCTCAGATCTCAGATAGATAGAAACACATTATATATCATGCCTATTCCTCCCCCCTTTCCTTCTTAACTCCGACTTCTATCTCCACGTCCCGCTTCAACAGCCTGTACTTGATACTGTCATTGCCATCAATAACATGGGCCCGCGAATGTCGAAATTTTTGTACCATGTCGTGGGACATCTGCGTCTGGTGAGCAGCGTGCCCTTCAGAACATGCTTTCAGATAAGCGCCTACGACAAAGAGTCTGCGAGCACGAATGAGAATCCTAGTAAGGTAGGGAAGCCGAAGGGACAGCAATCTCGACGACACCACTTGGGAACATCTATCACCGTTTCGACAGCCGTTGGGGCAGAGAACGACGAAACTTCTACCGAATTGCCATCTAAGGACAAAGGGGAAGAGATTTATATGTCAGATACTTGTAAGAAGAGCGGCACTGACAATCTCCTATGATAAATAATACAGGAGCATGGATTTGTGGTCAATAAAAGTCATTAAAAGTGCATATAGTATGACTAAAGACGATCTACTCCAAAATATAATGAGATTCGCTAACAAAGTTTTACCGGAGTCAGCGAAGTACGGCCTCATAGAGAACATAGACGAGCGTGATTTCTCATCTATCTACCAACGATCCCCACATATCGACTTCGAGTACTGACAGAAGATCTTCCGCATAGCAGCATCTAGCAGAGATTCGGCCTCATACAGAATCGATCCATGATTGCCATTGACATCCACTCCTGTCATGTGATTAAACTAAAGTTACAATCTCTGCAACTAGCGATCGTTAGGTTGCCGACGGTAATCCACAGATGTATTTACCGAATAATCCGACTGGCCGAGATCAATCTTAGTCAGCGCCATTCAGTCAAACCTTGTCAAAGATAAAATGACGTGTCTGAGATAATATCTGTTATGATTTCTTCCTCCTGTTCATACAATACTCACATACACTCAAAGACAGATCGTCTTCATCAGACTCCTTCGAACGACCACGTTGAGTTCGTGCGTGCGTCTATCCTGCATTACCACAGCGAAGTTACTTACTTCACCACGCACCGCAGCAATGGGCGGTCATAAACGGTCGCGCTTAGAGAAGCCGAAAGAAATCGAAGATCATCCCTTCTATATTTCATATCCAAAATCTTTCCAACCAGCGAGAAAGAAACAAGCTAGAAAGGTCACAACCGGCAGTTTACAAAACCATGAAAAAAGCAAATTCCAAGACTTCCCCATATCAGATACATCAAATCTAGGCTTGTTCTATACTGTCGAGCCAGGGACCATGTGGCAAAACATGACAAGCTACAAGAGCTTTGTCTTAGGCGGCCGCAAATACAAGAGGGATGATTTCGTTTTTGTCGCCAACGAACGAACAGTGAAACGTCGTGCGTCCATGGATAAGACCACACATATCGAGGCTACTGGCGACGATGAGGAATGGATCGCTCACATTCTTGAGATTCGAGCCTCGGATGGAAATCATGTCTATGCGCGCGTACATTGGATGTATAGGTCCTACGAGATCCCTCCCGGCACTTCAAGCTTACAACCATACAATGGAAAGAACGAGCTAATCTTGTCAAATCACATGGACATAATCGATGTCTTGAGCGTGACAGGGTTAGCGGAAGTCCATCAAATGACTGATGCAGAGGATGAGATACCAGGTGCCCACTTTTGGCGTCAGGCATATGATTGGCGAAATCGTCGACTTTCATTACTAAAGAAGACCAAGTCATAGCAAGGAAAGGCAAGCTGTGGTCGCAATTTCTCAACAATGGACGCGGGCCGCCTAAGAGTAACAACTAAGTCAAGCCATATTATATACCCAAGTCTCATTTATCAAGTAGAGTCAAAGCCTGTATTTTTGTGGAGAGGGCCATCTATATTTCTGATACTCTAAGATGAAGGATGCCAGGAGTAGCGCCCATGGGTCCCGACAGTTTCTGTTGAGTTACAAAGGTTGCCAAGGTCGTACCATTACTCAGCGATAACGTGATGCCATTGAAACAAACATGAAGCTAACCAAGGGCACAAGTCATAAATATCGAGAGGCGCGAGAAGTTCCGTCTATGGGTTAAGATCCTATAAGCTCGGGTGGGGGTGCTTCCGTCTCGATCGAGCCATGACAACTATTGGTCATTCGAAATGGACATGAATCAATGCTACAATGGCCCGGAGTGTATCAGGGATCCTTCTGCCAGGTCCAAGGCAACGAGAGGAGAGTAAAATGTATGACCCCTCAGAAGAACGAGCCTGGCGATCTAGAAGAGGAAAGGAAGGCTTCCATTCTCTCTCAGTGATAGAAAAGGTGACACCTGTCTAGGACGCCATGATGGAAATTCGTAACAAAAATATCAAAATCATGGTGAGCATATCTAGTTTAGATTTGATTCGTTATATCCAGGTGTCAGATATATTTCGACCTATATTTGCTAACCATTCATCGGCACATTGGCATAGAATTTACATTGGCGGCTCAGCTTCAAATTTTACTCTAGCGATCAATCATCCATCATAAAGAAGGGGAAATGCCTTCTGTTGGTCCCTGGTATCTCTGAGACCCTGTAAGAATGAAAATGTACACTTATGTGACGCAGGGATTGCCTATCTTATGTGGTTAAGATAGCAGGCAGTAGTATATTTTGAGTTTGAGTAGCCCAGTGCAGTGCTGTTCACGGAGTGTATCAAAACCCCCTTCGTGAGCAACTGAAATTTGGTAGCCCCAAAATTAGCATGCTGTGTCTTCTACGACAGTTTGTTGGGCGTGCAGCAAGGCATCCCAGATTATGTTATCCTGATGTGACACGGCCGTAACAGTGAGATAACACTAGTCATCTTTGGGCCATGCTTGGATTCGTTAATACAATGACTGAGGCCAATAACCCAGCAATAACAATTTCGAGTACAGGTTCTTCAGTGTGACTTTCTGAAGATGTCCACATTGACAAAAAGACACTCCGTCCGCTGTATTCCCAGTATCATTTGAACAAGTAAAAATATTATGAACAGTCTATGTGACAATCTCTTCTTGGTGCCGTTGGAAAACAAAAACTCCGGTACAGGGAATCGAACCCTGCGCTTCGCGACATTCTTGTATTGAAAACGCGAAATGTTGACCGATACACCATACCGGATAATGCTTATTAATGATTGAAGCCGGATTGGTTAACTATATGAAGTATAGATGATATCTATTTTATCACAGCATCGGCTGTGATAACTGAAACGAAAGATATCAAGTAAGGTCTATTAGGGATTGAGTTTTTGTCGGGGCTCTACTAAATCCCATTTAACGTGCCAAGAAAGCCAACATGTTTGTCAGCATGGCCGCTGGGCATACAGCCTCATTGCACGATGTTCTTACCATGGTGCACCATTTAACTACACTCCATTAAGAGCGGGATTCCTACTATCGTGTATGATACTAGATTGACTTATAACGAGCTGGTCTTCGTTGCTCTAATAAAACAAGATTGCCAAGGCTTGTATTAGAAATTCTAATAAGAACTTCATTCCGAATCTAAGAAACTAGCCGGTCACGGTTCCTCAGGTCAAAGCTAAGATGGTAGACTTTTTCATATTCGAGGGATCACACTCCAAAGCCCTACACAAAGCCTCATTGGAGTTATGCCAAACTTCTTCCTGATTCTTTTCATCAATCAGTACGTCTTAGACGCTATTAACGAGAGTCTATTGTCACTATCGCCTTGCTGCCAATGAGTCTCGTCCCTCGGGGCGTGATATCGTCGTCTTTATTCCTGTTGTATCTGTCACAAACCGCTTGTTGATCCCTGGTACCTCTCTTTTGATCTATTAACATTTCAGTCAGTTGTTTTACGTAAAATCATCTCTTAGTGGATATAATTTTAATGAAATCGAAGTCTTCTTCTTTTGCCTGACTCCTTTACCACCCTCGGGGGAAAATAGGACAACGACTGATAAGAGTGTTAAAAATGGGCAAGTTTTAATTTTCCCCCCCTCCCAAATATGATGCCTTGAAACCCTCAAAAATACAGATTCAGACAAAAACAGCATCCCGTTTCACTCCTGGCACTGGTTTTCAGAACCAGGATCATATTTCAATGGTTTTCAGCCGATCGGCGTCGGTGGCTGACCTCTGTATAATGACCAATCAACATCCTTGTATCTATGATGGCTTCGTGCGTAGGGTAAGTCGCTGAACAAAGGATTCAAGGCAAGACTCTGAGGAACACATGACCATGCCGTGTGAAAACTTTATGAAAAAGCAACAAGAAGCTCGCCTCCCGACTTAGTAACGAAACCATCATTTCGACAGAACATTGTTGGCAGTTTGGAAACATAGGTAAATTGAGCAGGTTCCAATGCCACAGGTTGTTCTGCGCGCTAAAAGTCGTTACTGCTAAATCAGTAAAATGCATCCATAAAACACAAAGACCTGGCTATCCCTTTGCCGTGGGTTTCGATGAGCCATGAAAGTGTCTTCAGTTACTCGACATACATAAGTTTTTACTAATTGATCAATGTTTTTGCGACCAATAGGAAAATAATGAATGCAAGGTAGTGCAACAAGTCAGCTTAATCATCTCGGCGGTCCGGTACATGAACAGACCGGCCCAACCCAGGCCTACAAGGACACGTCAGTAAAGACTATCACCCGAGGACAATAAGAAATGAGGGAGATTAGAATCCCCAAGAGGCAAGCCCGTTCTCGTTGACAAACATCTACGGAAATTTAGATTTCCACTCAGGCTTTAATATTCAATCCCGTCTCCTTTTGGGTTGAAAAATGGCATTACGATAATGGGCAAATGGATCATTCTCAATGATTGTACGGCTTGGACTCGGCTCTGATGTCTGTTGCGGTGGAGGGTGACCGATTCGCGAAGGGAGGAGACGTGCTGCAAGAACCAAGTGCTTGCCGCATTGCCTGCATGTCTCAGCCCGCGCTTGCTCACAGCGTGTAAAACGCCGTTATTCATAGACGTCATCTCGCATTGTCTGACCTGTGGGAATGTTGGCCAGCGCGGAGAATTGCTATTGCCGACCTCGACCAGATGCTGGAATGGGAGCTAAGGGAGAGTGCGTTTGGAGATGTCTAGTTGACTTTTTGATGCAAGGAACAAAGGCGCATTACCTCCAGAGAGCGTTTGTCATTCAGGTGTTGATTGTAACATGCGGAAGTAGTAACCCTGGCTTTTAGAGCAAGTGCTGCTATCTTCCCCACAGCCTGGCCAAGTCCATCCTTCAGGACACCAACGCGTATTTACCCTGAACGAGCAAAAAGCCAAGGAACGGATATGAGATGGAGCATACAACTTTTTGGCTGTTTGTGATCGCTGCACACTGGCTCCTTCTTCCTATTTTTACGACGAAGGTGGAAGAGATGATGGACAAAAAAAAAGATTTTGCCTCGACACGGGATCGAACCGTGGACCTTGTCATTACTAGTGACACGCTCTACCACTGAGCCATCGAGGCAAGTTACTTTGCGATGGAAGGCTTCTCACAGTACTCAACTATACACTCATCCACATGACGCGGTACATGATTGGCTGTCCACCAAGATCCAAAAACGATACATGCAACAGCCCAGATATTGGTCAACCCAGATTTAAAAGTAAGGGCGTGATGAACGACGCCCTTCAGACAGTCTAAATCGACCGTTCAGGGAAACCTTGCCCCGTGTCTCCATCATTGCGCCTCGTGAGATGGTGCATGCCAGGACAGAATCGTAGAAAGAGTGATACCGAGCCAGATGAGTGCTTTCACTACTATTGTTTGCAAGCTCAACGGGTATCATCGCATTAATAAATTCGTGAGTATAAGGTCCAGTGGGGTGGCATATACACGTAAGACTACGCCTTCGAGCTTGAGGAGAAGATTGAGCGTATCACGCCCAACCTCAAAGTTACTCAGAATAAGGCAAAGAAAATCAAGAAGTAAGGTTTCGATGAGTGCAAAAGAGGGATGAAGGACAAGCTAATTGATAGACATAGATAGTCTTGACACTAAAAAAAGAAATTGAGCGTGGACGACAATAGCCACAAACATCGTTCCGAAGTGCGTGAATTATCCTATTGGCATATCAAGTGAGCGTCGAGAAGTCCAAAGCATAACACACATAATCTGATGTCACCTGATCTATCAAACACAAGACGTGCTTAACCATGATTGCCCGTGAGTAGGACGGATATTGGTCCAGTATGGGCTTGCGGGACGACGTTAAGTTTTGTATTCCCCTGCCCATTGGGGTTGAACAGCTGAAAATGCGTTTTATCAACTGATGGCATGATTGACCCGACGTGGCCGAATCCCCGGTAGCGTCATTTTCAATCGAGTTTGAGGTCATCAACTACACATAGCCACACTTGCAGCGATGAAGGTTGGCCAGGAACTAAGAGACTGACACTGGCTTAATGCCTCTTTGAGTATACTATACTAGATTCCAACATATCAATAAACCTAAGTCAAGCAGCAAGAGTTGTCTTTATCTTGGTGTACTAAGGGAAAATCATATGCAACCTCTGTCTAAATTTCCCTGGCTGCCACGCGATTGAGTTAACTATAGGGTAGTGACACTATCATGCTAATAAGGGTATTGTAGCGGAATTCTGTAAAGCCGTGATAAAGCTTGAATTCGATGCCATCAATCTGCTGCGTGAGCGTAGAATGACAAAAATGAGACGGACATACAACAGCGGGGATTCGCTGGTCGTCACCGACCCAACTACTAATCCGCCCCTTACCAGCTTATCTATGGGAGAGCGGACGGGATCCCGAGTTCTCTGATAGGTATGGTCGTATGTACGATGCATAAACCATATGCTGGTATATCATGGGTATGTGAATCCTCATTATTCGATAGCAGCGGTGGTGCAATCAACCATCTGGTTCGTCAACATCATATCAAACCAGATGAATTGTCTGACCTGACATAAACTTTTCGCCGGTATCCCTTGATACGCGTTTATCAGTAATATAAATACTCGTTGTTCCTATTTCTTAGGAGGTACTAGTGAGTGACGACGTACTGTTAGACCGAGCGGAAGCCGGTATGTTTGGATGATATTCAGAGGACTGATGGAGCCATTTTCGATCCCCGATGTCGAGCAAGGGAGAACTGGTTATTGGAGGAGTTAGGACTTATGCTGGGGCAACTGGAACTTCGCTAGTTTTCTATGCCTGCACCAGATAGCGGAAACAAATCTATATTATAAGATATCCTCCCATTAAGTTTTGCTTGCGATGCAGTAGCATGTTTTGTACGACGATGAGGATGTTGAGGCACAATGAGATGCGTCACAATTGTCAAGCTAAGCTGCCATGATAGAGCCTGTCTCAGATGCAATACACTCGCCATGCAGTTCGGTACGATCCCCGGCTGAGCTCAATCAACCTTGTTCTGTGCCAAACGACTGTACATAAAACAGTTTGCGCAGTACCTTGTAATTTAAGGGGCGTGCTCTTGGATAGCGCATTCCAATTAACTACCAAATGTTATGATGAGTAACCGATGACCCGACCCTGTTCTCTGCGTCTCTTCAATTTACTTACACCTTCTCACTGCCGATCGCCAATCAGTCAATCTTATAACGAAGCGTTCTACAAATCCCATTTCAAACTTCAAGAGATGTGATGTGTCACTCGCTCTGAAAGAGGACAAGGCGAAGTCTAGGTTATTCCAGGACGTTGTTGCGGATTCGGTACTACTCCGGCCATCCCCCGATGATTTCAAGCCTTGAATTTGTTTTGAAACAGGGTTAGATTTGTCGAATCTTGGTAATTGGAGGGTTGCCTAGTTCTTTGTCAACAGGCACGGAAGATCGATCTTGTGCTCTTTAGTGGATGTTATGGCTGGCTTGGAGTTTCAATGATGGCTGATATAACCACTGAAAAGATTGGGGTCCGTTGTATGTCTAAAAGTCAAGACATGTTGCAGCGCACACGGTTACCTCGATCCTTGATTCGAATGATTGGCACATCGGTTTGATTCGTCCCTAGGTCAAGTGTTTATCACGAAAGCATAGAACGACATCACATCCTCGTCACTCGACCATGACATGTCACAACAATAGCTGTATGTTCATGGTCGGGATGATTTCACCGAAGATAATCCTACACTTGAACATACGTTGAACATCTCATCAAGGACAAAAGGCCCTACCATTGCATCGGCTGACAACTTTTCCCATGTACCCTCAATTGAGCCTCCCACTCTAATACTAGACATCAAAAGCTCTCCTCTCCATTCCTCAGACAGGGCCCTCTACTTTTTACTTTCGCTCGATAAACCTATTTACGCTATGAACTGCCTCTGAGCAGGGCTGCAATCTCGTGAAAACATACATTACCCCGTCATCTTTATTCAATCCATGGATTCCAGCATCGTAAGCAAGGCATCGAAGTTGATGGGTTAACGAGCAATCTCGTCAAAGTCTGTCTTTAGGAGACGGCGTTCCTAGCTATGTACCTCGAAGTGTAGTTTGAGGGCCTGGATTGTACTAGCTAAAGCCAATGTGCGAAATTGATGTGAGCGGTGATGGGTGCGACCTAGTCATCATGGACCAAGGCGAGGATGTTCGCGATGGTGTACGACAAGATTACTAGCAAAGTCCCTCCAAATTCAGGACGATGGCGACCGATGAGAAATTCGAATACCCAATTAACTCTCAATACCTCAAACCCTACCCGACCGTGCCCACTGAGATGAGCATGGTGCAAACCAAAGAGATTTCGGTGAGGATTATTTGTTGAGGCCGATATGTTTCATGTACGCCTTACTACTCTTTTCAGTTCTTAACCTATCTTAGCACGAACTGACAATGGCAAAGTCCATCGATGCGTCACTTCTATTATACCAAGTGAGAATCGATATCGTGTTCCACTCTCTTGCGGACTAAGTTTTGTTGGACAAATCAATATCATTACAGTCCAGCCAGAAAGCAACAGGCCGTGCCCGATGGGTCAGCTAGTCCAGCCGGCCCTCGTTTCTCATGCTTCATGAACCAGCCAAATATGTAATGCGATCTCAACGCCTTGGTCATGGATCCGCTAGCGGTGAGTATATTCAGACATCTTCGTAGGGACGACAGTGAGTTGGCTTCATTCAGTTGAGCCGCCTTCGACATAATTTACTTCTCTATCACTGTTTTTGCATCCCATATGGCGCTCAAGCTTCTACTTGAACCAAAGGCAGTATGTCTCTCCTCAGGTCTAGAAGTCACAAGATAATTGGCCTCTGGACACACTCTCAACCCCCTGAAACTGATAATCGACAGGTCGTGTAGCCTTTTCTGCGCTGCCATTTAGCTGCATCCGAGACCCCTCACCAGACTCAAAGACTCAGACGGAATATCCCAAAACTCGTTAAAGCGCCATAGATTGGTTGTTGATAGTCCGTTGAATGTTGGAATCGGTGTCAGTCTGAGCTCAGGAGAGGGATTTACTAGCGTGCCACCATTCGCCAGCGCACTATCCAGGGTTTCGTCTCGAACTAAGTACTTCATGTCAGATCCGAGATTGAATCCTGGAGAGAGTCATTGTCCTCACAGTTGACGTGCGTTTAATGACTAACACTTGTAGTGAAGTTATCTAATCATGATGGTAAGTCAATTGATGATAGAGAATAATGCCATCACCATTTTCTAGGGCTTCCAACCTCTGCCTGGTGTATTGTCTAATATGCCTAACATAAAGCACAGAAGACGGTACGGCTTTTCTTCCTAGTGTTTTATTAGTGACTTGTGCAGCTGGACACCGCCGTGATAAAGTCGCATCTGGGAATACGGTAGCCTCAGAGTCGATATGTATATGATCGAAAATTATGAGGATCCTGATATATACGACCAAAGGTAGTGGAAAATACGGGATCCCGTCCGCTCTCCCATAGTCAAGCCACTAACCGGCGGATTAGTAGTTGGGTCGGTGACGACCAGCGAATCCCCGCTGTTGTATGTTTTTTTTGGGTGATTTATGGAAGTCATTAGTCAATTGCGGGATATCTTGTGTTGTTGCAGGCTATTGGGTCAGGATAACGTTTCTGCCTAAAGCCAAACCCCTATCCTTGGCATTCCTCATGATACATTCAACTTGCCATTCGCTACTAACTCCTCTATCATGGAGATCCTCTGTAATTACCTTTCAACTCATAGTTATTGTTATACAACAATGCGAAATGCAACTTGACAACTGGCGCTTGGCTGGTGGTAAATAGTTGAAACAATATTGCCCCCTGAGGATAGCTAGAAGTCTACGGTAGGACCAGTCGGAGTTGGTATCTTTTGGTCGTCTTGGTGGAGCGGGTGTAAAGAAAGGTTATGGTGATAGCGATTTCGGCATGTTCCACTCATGGGCGAAGGGAGAAAGCAGACAAGCTGATGAGCAAGCAGAGTTTCTGCAAATATTGCTCGATGTTGAACAACTTCGCCTGCAAATGCTCCAGTATCTCTCTCGACTTGTTCGTATGCTAACCATGGACAAGAATCGCGTGTTTTAACCGAGCAATGTCCTTTTCATTATCCCCCCCGTGATCTTCGCAAAGGTGAGGCAATGTCATTGGCTCATAGTCCATAGACAACCTCATATATAGTAATATCTAGGTGGAGAAGCTCCCAGCGAGGTGTCAGACTCACCACAGTTGCTTCCGAATTTTTTGGTTGCTGGCAGCCAGCCAATAGCTTTGCCTTGGGTGTCATCGGCACAGGAAGAGCTGCGATTACGGCAAGCCAGAGTATATATATTTGTGCCACGGTGTTGGTTCCTGACACTGACCTCAATGGCGACAAGTTTGGTAGAGCGAACTAGCTGGGGGAGAACTGCCCCGAGATATGGTTCTGATTCAAGGATGCCTTGCGATAATGTATCTGCAATCACTCAGCTTCGATGTAGAAGCTCTTGGATACGTAGAGGTGGTAACTACTAGCTGATCGACTTTACTTTCCACGCAACCATGGCTATTCAGCGTGCGTTCCTCAAGAATCATACGGTTGCGCGTGGAGAGGATATTGACGGTAGGATCAGTGAGCGAACTTGTTCAGGCTGCAGAAACTTCAAAGGCGTGTATGTGAATCTCATGACATACATGGGATGTTGCTGTGAGAACAGTGACTGTGCACAGTTTGATGCTGATAAAAATCGGATATGTGCTCAATATAGGTAGTTACTTGGAGAACGCTCGCTGGTTTGAACTTGCCCATGTCTATCGCCTGCTTTGACCAATGTTGACATAACGACTCGGGCGTGTGGTCTAGGGGTATGATGTTCGCTTCGCATCTTCTTTCCGATATTTGGATTCGTGCAATTGCGAAAGGTCGAGGGTTCAATTCCCTCCTCGTCCATCCTTTTGCTCGTCACAAATACTGACGATAACATCGAATGGCCACGGTTTTGATACAGAGACCCAAATCACATATTTTCAACAAAAGCTTTTGAGGAATTGTGACTGTCTTTTGGACTCGACTAGGATAGGAACGAATTGTATACAGACGCATGACTCTGCGTTCTGAAGGCGTGCGAGCAGGAAACTTTAAGTTAACTAAATGTAGGAAGGAAATCGGTGTATATCAGCCTCAAGGAAGATTGAGTGGAGACAAGGCTATCTTTGCCGGCTAGATGATGGGATCTCGGTCACTAGTTTTCACCAATATCACAATAGGAGAAGGCGATACCAGTAACGGCCGCCGTCACCTGAATGGCTGGCCTGCCAGCTGGCCACGCTTTACAAACATCCTTTCCATGGAATTCACCACATCCGTACTGATGAAGAAGTATTGATACTAGTGTAATAGTGGCAGCTGCTTATGGGCCAAAGGATAGGAGAATCTATAGGTCGGGTTAAGAAGCTTTGTAGGGCAACCGTCGCTTTTCCTGGCTCCAGTTCTTTAAGTTTTCCTTTTCTCCGTTGAGCATAGAGATTATAACGACGATATGGATGAGAGTGAAGTGAATGGAAATTCGAATCAATCCCGGTACATAGTTCAAACTTTAACATCGTACTAGTTGATATCCGTACAAGTATTTACTCCCCCTGAGATGAAAATTCGCAAATCAGGGTCCTGCAATCCATACTCCGCTCTCTGATCCATCTCCGCCCTTTAGTCTTTACTCCACTCTATAATCCGCAGTCCGCAGTCCGTAGTCCGCAGTCACGAGCGAACTTACGCTACTTTTTTGACATTTGAACAAATCTCGCCTTGAATTTTTCAAACCTGATACAAACTTACATCTCTTTACTTTCGAATCATCAGGCATACTTCCTATATTATACAATATCGTTTGTAACTGTAAGGCTGCAATCTCTCAATAAGATGAGGGTCGCAATCGTTGGTGCAACTGGTGAGACGAGCGCGTCAATTGTTAATGGCCTCCTTGAATCAACGGAGCCGCGATATGTACGCTAACTCCCTGCGCTGGCTGGAAAGTAGTTATTGACGTATCTGTCACTCAGGAAATCACTGCATTGATCCGGCAATCCTCGCTTGAAAAGCCTGAGGTCCTTGCTCTCCGAGAGAAAGGCATCAAGGTAGTGCCTGCAGATCTAGGTGCTTCCGAGGAGGAACTCGCAAAGCCCCTTCATGACATAGACACGGTCATCTGTGCTATCAGTGCTTCTGGTCTTTCCGCGCAGGTTCAACTTGCCAATGCTGCCAAAGTCGCTGGCGTGAAGCGCTTCTTACCTTGCTGCTATGGCCCAATCATGCCTCCAGAGGGCATCTTGGGTGTAAGAGACAAGGTATATTCTACTGGACTAAGACACAATGGCCATGGCTAACATGTCGCAAAGAAAGAGCATCTGATCAACCACATCAAGAAAATTTATCTTCCTTACACCATCGTCGATATTGGCTTCTGGTATCAACTAATGCTGCCTCGCCTTCCCTCTGGTCGTATCGACTATGCCCTGCCAATCACTTTTGGAGGCATTCCAGGTCATGGAAATACCTACAGTGCCTTTACAGATTTGAAGGATATCGGAAAATGGGTTGCTCGCATTGTTGCTGATCCTCGAACACTGAATAAGATGGTCTTTGCCTATAATGCGCTTCTCACAATGAACCAGATATACGACATACTGGAAGATGCCAGTGGCGAAAAGATTGACCGTAACTATGTAAGCCTCTCATCTGACCAAAAACGGGTAATTAGGGAGATGTGCTAATCAAGTTTGGACCGCTAGATCTCGGAGGACACAATCAAGGCCGGAGTGGAAAGAGCAGAGGCTGACATGCCGCCTCCGGAATCATTCAACTACTTTGAGGTGGTGAAGTACCAATACTTCAACTCGTTCGGGCTTCGGGGTGATAATACCCCGAAGTACGCACGTTATCTGGGATATCTAGATGCGACGGAGCTATACCCTGACATGAAGGTCACTACGCCTGCGGCCTATTGCGAGCACCTTTTGAGCGGCAAGGCTACGATGATCTATTCGCGACTTGTGCCCGCCGCACAATAAGGCGAGGATGCGTCGAGAAAGGGTTACACTCAACCTTCAGTCATGGTCCGGGAACCAGTTAGTTAGACCCTCAGCTCCACCTACCATCCTCTTTACTACCCAAGTCATCTCTTATACGAAAAGTATTTAATCAAGTGTTATCTAAGATCTGAGTACCGTCGATGCAGGCGATCTGGAGGATTTCTGTCTCCAAGCAACGATCTAACGAGTTTGATGGAACATCAAAATCAGTTTACTCGTAGGCACCGTTATAGTTTACAGTATTGGAGAGAAAAGAGGCACACTCAAATCACAACACATTAAATATCACTACTACAATACCATCGAGCAGAAGGGTCGCCTTACCCTCAGTCACAACAGCATGATCTGTCACAGATACGAGACTCCCGTGTATGTAAATCCGGCATGGCCCAATTACCATGCTTCCCCCCCGAATGCAAGAACGGCAAACTATCACCAGTCCAATTTTTTATCGTTCCCAGTTCCACAACCCTTGGTCTTTGAAGTTTCCGATCTGCCCCAATCGTAGATACCGCCACGGTCAACAAAAGAAGTCTTATCCCAGACAACCTGTTCCATTGCTTTCTGGACTCCCACCTTCAAAATCGACTCACTCTTTGTGATCATACCCTCGCCTTTATCCAAAAAACACATGTACTCATCCAGTAGTAGATAACTGCTTGCCATGGAGGAATTGTCCTCTGGGACATAGCATGGCAGATGCTTGTGTCGGTTGCAGAATATTTCCCATTGTTCATCCGTCACAAGAAAGTCTCTCGCATCTCGTAGTCGAGTTTTATCCTCATTCTCGCCAGCTACTATAAGGCACTGGAATACCTTCCACCGAAACGGTGCGAGCCTTTCAATATCCGCTGCCATGTCCTCATCCCAGTTGTGCACATTGACGACAGTGTTGAGCTTGAATCTGATACCATGCTCCTTGCACCACTCGGCAATCCGGAAGAGCCGAACCACGTTGCCTCCATCATCGCCTCGTCCGATTTTGCGATTCGTCTCGGGATTGAATGAGTCACACGATACTGCGAGAATGTCCAGCCACTGGCAATTCTTCTGTATCCAAGCCTCTCTGATCTTGCTGCCATTGCTAACAATACTGATACTTTCGAGGCCAAGCTCTTCCTTGCCATACTGAAGTAACTCGGACAAGAGATGGGGATAAAGGAAGGGTTCACCACCAGCAATATTGAGCTTGCGCATGCCAGCTTCTTTCAGTAGCCGCAAGCCACGTTTTGCCTCGTCGACATGGAGGACATAAGAGGATGTGTCAGTGTGGAAACAAAAACCACAGGAGTAATTGCATTTTCGCGATGGAAAGTAGTTTACGGAAACTGGGACATTGGATTCCGTGGTAGGCTTGTTTGTCGGTTGGCTGGCATCCTCGATCTTGGTGGGTTTGTAAAGTCTGACGAAGGACACGAAGAAGCAAAGAATGCTGATCAAGAGATAGGACCATGAGGGCAAACTCGATAGAAGAGATAAAAGCGCCATTGTTATGCGTTGTGCTGTTGAGAATTGAGAGTTGAACCCCGCACGCTGAGTTTGGATATGGTCTCAGCCTTGTACGACCTTAGGGCTGTCGATAAGGGTTTTGTAATACTGGAGGCCTTATTGGTTTAGGTTTTCCCAACTTCCCTTACGTCACCTGGCCTTGAACGTGACAATCAAGTTAATCTCATAACCCAACTCAGCACTATCTGCAGGCGACCATGCAATCAAGCTCTAACCCACGTAGCGATGAAGGCGGCCGTAGCTTTGCGATTATCTTTGTTATTGGTGCACTATATCTCGACATTTACTAGTATCATGCTCTAACTGTGCTCTAGGGGCTCCGGGAGCAGGGAAGGGAACACTTTGCATGTACCTTGCGCAGAAATACAAACTTGCGCACTACTCCGTTGGCGATGGCCTACGTACTTGGATGAGCGATAACCGTTCTACTGCGCTTGCGATGGAGATTCAGAGTAAACTGGACAACCAAGGCTTCCTCACGTCAAAGGAACTGAATCCCTTCATCTATCACGCCATTAAAGACGCCAGCGACGCAGGAGCAACTGGCATCCTAATCGATGGATATCCACGATGTATCGAGCAACTGGAATCGACTCGTTCATGGCCCTTCCAAGACAGTGTGCCGCTTGTATCCAGGAGCGACAGTGTGCTGGGTTTGGAAGTCAAACCAGATCTCGTGCTCTCATTTGAGATTACCATAGAAAATGCAAAGGCGAGATACCTTCACCGGGCACGAGATCACAACGACAGTGCAGACAAGTTTGAACGACGTTTCGCAGAATACGAACTAGAGACTACACCCGTGGCAGCGGAGTATCACCAACGAGGCCTCTTGATATGTGTAAGGCCACGTCTCCCTACTTGCATGGCTTGAGTACTTATTCGTTTAGGTGGATATGAATGGAACCGAGGAAGAGAATATCACGACAGTGACTAAGGAGCTTCAAGAGAGCAAAGTTTGGCAGCAGGCTGTCGTGGAGGGAACAACCCAAATTCAATTTCCCTAGCAGCATCTTGTACCTATTGATCTCTGGCACCGAGTCACGGAAATCACTGGCAGGTGAGATGTAAACTGTCGGAGAACCCCTCTTCAAATATAGCTACTTGTTCAAATGGCAATTTCCGTTAGTTTAAGTTTTGCTGCGGTCGGCAACGTACTCCGCCAAGATAGCGATGACTAAAGTGTGCGCACGGAATATTATAACAAGCAACTATTACAAATGAACAAAAGATCTTTGAATCAAATCATACAGAGGTGGCTATACTGGGGACGCTCGAAGCTTTGGCTCCTCAGAGCTTGCAATGGGAGGAAGTAGCCCGTGAGTTTGTAGCTCATGATCGTGAGTTTGTGACTCTTGAGCGCGACAGCATAGACCGATCTCGTCATCTGTAACGCCATACTCTGCATAAGCTTGTGATGTCCGTGACTTGAGTCCAGTGGCTTTGGCTGAATACGCAGAGCTAGACTGTAACGAACTGTTACCGCGATTTGATGTATTTGTTGGTGTCCGTGATCGAACAATAAGTTTCTTAAGACCCGGAAGGCAAACGACAATTATAGCGGTTGTCATCTCTGCAGTGCAAAGTGTATCTTGGTTCAGGATTAGTTGGAAGTCGTTTCACGTGTGATAATGAGGTATGCAGGTAAGAGACACTTACTCCCTGTGGGATAGTCGAGCTGATAAGCCGCCGCGACGCTCATGACGAAGCGTGTAAGACTTACAGCCAAGGTAATCGCACCCAGGGAAAATACACCAACCAAGCCAATCTTCTGCTCCGAGCGTAGTTTCAAGTGCTTCAGAATGAAGAATGGAAAGCAAAACACTACAGGACAGTCAGCTTAGGGTTTGCTTGTGAGTTTCTAAGTGGATCAGGTTAGAAACCTACGCAACAAATCAGAGGAGAAATTCAAGGACCATTGCGTGATGAAGTTGGGGAAAGAGTACCAAGCAGATGATATCTGCTTCTCGATAACCCTGGAAATATTAGTCAACTCTCTTTAGACATCCGTCACGGGCATTACCAGTTATTTGACACAGGCTGCCCTGCAATCAAAGTATCCATGAGAAGAGACGTCAGAAAACAGCACATTACATAGACTGTTGCCACAAACAGGCCTATTCTCAAGGACCTGAACACTTCTGGTATGAGGTACCAATAGAAAGCTATGATAGAGAACTTCGGCCAGTAGACGCCTGCATCGAAGAAATACTCGGCTGCGAAGACGAACTTGAAGATAAAGCGCTATTAGCGTCTCGGCCATCAATATATACTGTCCATATACCTTCAAATAGTCCACATTATGGACAAGATTGTCTGAACCAACCGGAGGGTGGGTTTTCAAAATAAGCATTGACATAGTTGAAGTAATAAACCATCCTAGAGCAAGACTCCAGCCTATGGCTGTAAATAGTTCGCAGATAGAAAGCTGCTTCTTCTCATAGTAGACGCGGACCCAGCAACGGAGAATCAAAACGAAGAGTGCAAGCCCGAGTAGCGTGGACTCTACAGCCTAGTAAGTAATCAGTATAATACATGACAGAAGAGTTGCTGGTAAGTGACATACTATTCCAGATGACACAAGCATTAGGTCTTCTTTTCCTTGTGGTAGCAAGGCTTGGTAACGCAGATCTTTCAACTCATGAATGGGAAAGCAGCCAAGCAGATAAGAAGCATCCAGAGCAAAGGCAGGTCTCGGGCATGGGCCGGGAATAGCGTTTATGTAGGAAGTGTCTGATCCGTGCGCGAGCTCCCGAGTCCGGAACGGGCTTAAGTCGAACTGTAGTCCATTCCAACTGCCGCAAATTGTCAGCTTCGAGATGAAGTGGCGTCTAGCTATGATTGCAAGACACGGCTCGGCCGGCGAGAGTCTTCAGGGACTCTACACGTGACGAGATCTCACTGAAGGGGCGGAATACAACTCGAAGGGAACGATTCCAGCAGTATGATACAGAATTCTATCATATGGGTTCGAATGCAACAAATTGTGAGCCACGTCGCTCGCTCAGGATGAGGGTTCTTCTGCGACTAACCTCATGCAATGGGAAGATCAGGGAGATCGACAGTGGCTTAGCGCCACCGATCCTGGCTTCTAATGGGTGACGAGAAGAATGGACATTAGAGGTCGATGATTAGAATAGTA
Organism: Fusarium graminum; assembly: GCA_013266165.1. NCBI lineage: Eukaryota > Fungi > Ascomycota > Sordariomycetes > Hypocreales > Nectriaceae > Fusarium > Fusarium graminum. The sequence goes on from JAAGWP010000356.1 coordinate 61,662, forward strand.
TCATATGCAGTAGTCTACTTGTGATTGGAGAGAACAAGAAAGAAAAGAGACACAGACGGAGACAAGATAGTAAGTTATTTAGGCGGTGCGTCGTGTTGTAATCATTTTCCGAATTCAATGAGGGTCATACTATTACCCTACCATTTTATGATATGAGATGTTCTAAGCTACTCTGCCCCGCATAGGAACAGACAGAGTGAACCCAGTGTTATCCGTCATTTCCATTAGCGTAAAAGATGATCAACGCCAGTGAAGGCTTTGAAGGCTGCGGACCAACCCACACAATTGTCGGCTCAAGTGGAAGTTACTAGTTTGAGATCAAGCTAGAACCCGCCAAAACTCATTTCCCTTTGATTGGCCGTTGATTCTATTCTAGTCATATGGCTACTGTCGCTCGGCGAGATGAGTAGTAATAATTGGTGGCTGCCACGATGAACTGTGGCTGTGGCAGCCGCAAGTACCCTAGGCTTAACACTAATGGTGTCTGGTCAAGCGACAAAGTAGGCGAGATCACAGCGCGATATTTGCCGTATGATGTCTTCAAAACGACGAGAAAGCTATTGAACATAAGGAAAAAAGATTGGGCAAGGAACACATTGAACATATCACTATAATAATTTTCAAGACTTGAGGACATGCCCTGACGAAATGGAGAGGCAAAATGTGCAATACTGTGCAGCAGAATATAGAACTAAATGAGGCGGAATGTCTGACCAGGCCTTACATTAGCGATTCGTGAAACCTGGTTCATTGTCACGTTATCTATAACCCCGGCATCCACGAAAGAATGATTTGCAGGCTGCTGCTCTTGAGTTGCTAGAAGCAATAGCCCACTAGTGGAACTCCCGTGTTGCCAGTCAGTCGGAAGCATCAGAATATATTTACTGGCCCTCCTCAAGGTGCGGCGTAGTATACCATGTATGTCCACATGCTGAAAGTCGCTCCCGAAATATGCATATGGGCGAAGGTATACCATGTCTATCTTAGTCCCTGCAGCGAAATGGTCACTGATGTCATTGCCAGCCGTTATTGAGACAGAGAATCCCTGAACGATCATTGCATCGTGTGAGATACTAGGTTGGAACGCGCTGACTTCCGCACCCATTAGTGAATGTTGCCGGTAGATGCACCTGCGAGGTACCCAACTCCTGCTAGCGTTAGACTCTTGACCAGTGCTTGTCAAGAGGACATTTGCATCTAAAACGCCGCTGTTCACCATCTTCTCTAGAAGTGTAAAGGCATCGATTTTATAGTCCACCACAGTAAGCTGGTCTAATACCATAGAGAATATGCTGTAGTACTCATCCAGCTCCAGTGTAGCCTCACGACCGCGCAGCTTGTCCATAAACACTGCCAAAGGGCGCATGCAGGCATTTTCATCAAGCACGGTCCCATGGCTGGAGCATCTGACTATGGATCTTTGGTAGATGGATTCTTTCGTTGAGTCGGAGATTGATAATGCCTTGCCAACCAGTGATGCCGTGTCTATGTTGCCGACATCGACCGCTAAATAGGGTAGAGCATTTATGTAGTGGCTACCGACTCGTGAACTGTATAGTATTCCAACGAGCTGGGAACAGTCGATCAAGGGGGCCTCGTCTTGGCCTGTCCAGAAGATGCACTGCTTGCTCATAATGGTTTCCTGTAATGTCCAGCAGCGCTGCTTCCATTCGCATTTCTCCCATATCTACTTGATTTTCCGAGTCACATCTGCGTTGTATAGTTGTACTTTGGCTTCCGAAGCTTTTAATCGAGCGATTCCAAGAGAGAATGCAACTCCAGGAAGGACCAGAGTATACTTAGCGTTGGAGTAGTAGTCTTTTATCTTTGGCACCTCTGTTTCTTTATCCTCGTAACTTTGCTGGTTTATGCCCCACCGATCGACCCAAAAGTACCGCAGGTTTAGTACTCTGTGAGCTATTGCAATAATTCTTTCCAAGTCGTCAGAGTCGTATTGGTTCCAAGGATATGAAAGTGCAGTGTAGCTGCTAATAGGGTTATCCGTCCCTCTTCGAGGGAACTTA
>JAAGWP010000357.1:0-64329 GCA_013266165.1 Fusarium graminum
TTAGGCCCTGATCTGTACGAAACGTGCGGACACATTCGATCCAGATTCGCCCCACTAAGTACCTCTTCAGGCTCCGTTATGCTCTTAAGGTACCGTTACTAACAGTCGTCTTTTATACATGCTTATAAGATATACCTTTTTGGCCCTAGGCTTAAAAGAGCGAATTTAATGGGCTTAAGACGGATATAATAGTGACCAGATGTAAAAAGGGGCCTAAAAATCCGTTTGTTTGGCTGCCGGATAGGTCATCTTCCCAGCGCCACGAACGTGCGGACACACATTCGATCCGGATATTTGGTATAAAAGACACGTGAACAGCATCGGTACCTGGGAATTATGGAAGTCACTATTGTGGGCCCATATCCGGATCGAATATGTCCGCACGTTTCGTACAGATCAGGGCCTTATTATTGGAGTTGGACTACCCTATCGCAATTGTCTTGCTCGTACTAAGCCCGGCTGCATTTCCAGCACCTAAAGCCTGTGACCCCCGCTTCAGCATTTCTAACCAACCATGACTCGTCATCATATCGCAAGCTAGTCTTGAAGGGGCAGTTTGATTGCCCATTCCTCAGTGGGGCATTGATTGCGGAGGCTTGGCCAGACACTCTCGATCACCCCGCGCAATTTCACGGCACAAACCCAATGATGCCTGTCACATGTAGACCCTGAGGTCATGCCAGACGCTGTATCTGAACCGGGTCGCTGGGTTTGAGGCTGGATGGAGTCTTTTGTTCCTTGGCGTTTCTGCTAGTTCGTGATCGTCTCTAAGATACAGCCAGGAGAACAGAACTTAAACTTTCGCCAACCGTCACTTCCACTTCTATCATCCATCTAGCGAACCCCCTCCCGATATTCCACATGTCGTGCAAAACACCAAAAACGCGCATACGCGTCGTAGAGGGCTCCTGCTGGCCCTGTAAAAAGCGCCGTATCAAATGCGATCTCTCCAAACCCACCTGCTCGCGATGCGCAAAAGTTGGCGCCCCATGCGACTACAACCAGCGCTTAATCCGCTGGAGCACGCGACCGGCTGTGACCGTCCCAGCCATTTACCAGATCACCACGCACGATGAACAACTGGCTGCTTCTCTCGCAGTGTACGAGAAGCGCTCGCTCGATTACTTCCACGGTCGCTTTTGGCCTTTGTTGACGACGGCTTCGAAACCTTGTGCGCCGCCAACAATGGTTGCTTTGCAGCACCGCGTTGTGCTCCTGGCGACGTGTGTTTTGGCCGATTCACATCGATGGTTACAAGATGGAAGGAACAGTCGCAGTATACTAAACGTCAAGCGTGCGGAATGCTTGGCTGCGCTGCGGGAGGAGATTGATGGGTGTTGTTCCAAGCAAGATGGTCCTTTGCAGATGCTACTTTTTGCGGTGCTCCTCCTCTACTTCCACGATGGATTTCTCGAATGCGCGCAATCGTCGGCCTCTACATCGAGTCATAGGGATGGTGTCTTGGCCATTATCAATCGACTTGGCGGGATGACGACAGTACTGGGCACAGGCCAAGACCCGCTTCACATGATGTTATCGGAATTTGCGACTACAGACTTGACCAACGCTATGCTTACAGGGCATCCCCCATCTTTCCCACCAGCGATTTGGGAAGTGGTCGACCGTGGACCAGTTTGGTGGGGAAGAGATACCCAGGGATACTGTTCTTTATCGACAGTGTTCCAAGAGATATCGAGTATGGCCTATTATCTCGATGCAACTTCACGTATGATTGAGGAATTCTCTATCGACCGCATTCGAATGTTCGAGGCAGCCCTTCGACCGACCTATGCCTCGCTGGCTGTCGAAGATCTATCGTCGCCTCGAGCCTCTCCAGTAGACCCCCCGCAAAAGGAGTGCGACACCGAGTCTGCTCAAGCATTCAGCTTGGTTCGAATATTCCAACACGCGGCGCTGATATATTTATACCGCGCAATTTGCGGTTTACCTGCGAATCATCCCCTGGTCCAACAACACACCCAATCATGCCTGGACTGTATTTTCAGCATCCAGAAACCTTCCAAAATCCTCAACTGCGCGGTACTACCTATCTGCATAGCAGGTGCTCACTCGCAATGTCCCAAACAGCAAAGGTTGGTTCGTGGTTTGGCAAGTTTCATATATGATGAAATTCGTTTTGCATCAATTCACTCAGTTATTGCAGTTATGGAGGATATTTGGAAACGGGCGCCGGACGAGGACATGTCATGGAATGATATGTTCCTAAACCTGAATTCTCAGGCAATTATTCTCTAGTTGTACACGCTTTTCTTAACTGTTTTGGGTCGGCGTCAATCGGTGTATTAATGGTATCCATGACGCAGGGGCTGTATGATAGAGACAGACTACTAAGGTATCATGCAGCTCACACTTGGGCTCATTTGGCAAGCTCGGATGTACGCTTGGGCCTGTGTACGTTTGGGCTTGTACGTTTAAATCGGTCGGATCAGGGCATATAAGCTGAGTCAACCAGCTGAAATGCGTCCTCGTTCAGCCGCAAATTCCAATCCAATCGATACGTTGCAAGGTGTGAAATCATCTCTTTGGAGGCCGCTGGGCTGTGTACTTTATACACTTTCCGATCGCCAACAAGTTACAACGAATCACAGCATCAAAGGTCAAGAAAATATACAAATCGATGCCAAGGAATACACAACTATTAAAAACAAAGCGGGTTTACAACTCGTCTAGAGCACCGCGCCAAACTTCTCATTTCGCCGTTTTCCACCCAACACGTTCAAAATGAAGACGTGGTTTCTCCCACCCGATTTCACATTTACCCCTCAAGAGACTCTTCCCCTTGGAGCAATCATCGCCCACCCGAGTCGCCCTTCGGAAGTTCTTGCTTCGCCTCTATCCGACTCATCAATTGTTCTACCTAGGATTCAGACCCTCTTGGAGACCAATCACTCTCATTCAAAAGAGGCCTCTCACACACTCGGATTTAGCATTTTTGCCAAGTTTGTCGAATTTGCGTCAGGGTCATTTGAATACGAAGTCAGTCGCCGAAACCTCATTGAGTATGGTACTGTCGATCACAGAGTTCAGTCTCTTGTCACGCCGTTCTCAAAGGAGTTTCTAGACAGTCTGGTGGCTATACAGACCGTTAGAGACCACATAGACTCGGGCATGTTTGGAAAGCGACCCGTGTATCTAGTAACAGGGCTGCGCATAACCGAAGTACCTTTTACTGTTGCAAGAGAGCTTGGATCTGGCCGACGTATTGCGATATCGACCAGTGTTCCGACGGGAACAGTACCGGTTGAAGTAGGCGGGGGTATCTCAGCATCATCCGAGAAGATCAAGAAAGACTCGTACGAAACCGCACCGGGAATTGTTTTCGCATACAGACTACATGTGATCCGTTCTAGAAACAACGGCGTCACGCAGTCAGCTATGTTTTCGCATCGCACGGCATTTTGGACTGGAGAAACTGAATCTGAGCCAATGGAAGCTGTGGAAGCGACACCGAAAGTGGTTGCAGAGGATGTAGAAGAAGATGTCGTGTTCAGGAGACATGACATTGGAGATGATGCCTGCTGCCTTGAAGCTGTGATATGACGATGTCTTATCGCTAACTCCAAAGAACTTTTACCTTCCATTATAAATATACTCTGTCGCTGTCGCGCAACGTTCTTCTATTTATTTTTGCTGCCGCATCATCTTCGAAACCGAATTGCAGATCGCTGCCCAGGCCTTCCATGCTCCTGCTTCCTCACTCCAGAACCATATAGGATTCACAAAACGACACGCCCCATGTTGATCTGGCGACATTTTCTTGAACATCCTTCTCATACCCTCTGTAGTTTTCAAACATTGTACTGGATCCTCCGCGTTCGGTATGCGTAAAATACAGGACAAGACCTCGGCGTAAGCAATTGTAGATGCAGCTATACCTGCAGCCACAGCAGTTGCGATTGATGACCCAGGTTGACAAATGGCACGTCCAAATCGTCTCGATATCTCGTGCATGATATTATCCGGTAAGTCGCCGCCAAAGGTTCCGAAAGCTGGAGTAATAGAGCCGTCGAGTAGTGGTGGATTATTTTCGCTAAAACTGCCGGCGAAATTGGTTGCCCGAATGGACATGACATGACGATACTTTGCAGGGAACGTTTCAGTCTGATACTTGGCATTGTTACCAGCGCTAGCCATAAATATTATATTTCGCCGCCTGGTCACATCTTCAATGGCTTCTACGATACTCTGATCGTCATCTGGGTAGCCGAAAGACATGGAAATGATATCCACTGACTCCTGTAGGCCTGCCCAGCGATTTGCCTATCGTGTTCCGTTAGTCAAGGCTCTCCAAGCTTGTAATTGATGTAGATGACAGCACAGAAATAACAACAGCTTACCTTGGCGACGTGCCTCGTATCTAGAGGTGGTTCGCCGGAGTTCTTCGCAATTCGAGCAATGTATATTCGAGCCAGTGGTGCAGATTCCATGATGATACGTGGCATCAAACTGCAGTGTCCATAGACGTCTCGCCCTGTCGCGCCATAGTTGTCGCACGTTTTGCTATTGACAAAATCTTTGCTCTCTGCGATACAATCTTTTCTATTCACTTGCGTAAAGAAAGGAAGTGAATCGTCATAGCCAGTGTCTAGAATTGCAATTCTGACGGGCTTGAGTGTCCTTGCCGGTATCTGACGCTGCAGCAGTTTGATATGTGCACTGATATGCTTCAGATTGTTCAGTCATTCGCGTGTGATTATTGTTTCGGGCTTGGCAGGGAATGAGGAGAGCTGAAGAAGATTGTCCTCCACTAATTTATGATCCTTGCATCTTGATAGATAGGAGACGTATCGTGGGTCTTGCTTGAAGGCAATCTTGACAAGTCTCGCCAGAGGCTCGACGATGTGTTTGTAGAGGCGACGTCTCCATTCATCCACTTGTGCCTCTCCACTTCTCCGATAGGGCATATTGTAAGTAGTTTCACTCGGCTTTGACCTTTTGGCCGTTTTCAGCCTATGCTTCGGGTCGATAGCAAAGATGCTCGGGTCCAAGCAGTTCGCAACGACCTTGGTGAAGACCTCTTTTTGTGTCGGCCGGAAATAGTCACTCTTTTCCAATTCGCCCAACAACTGGTTGGCGGCACCATGCTCCCAATTGAGTCTGGGCGTTGTGGGCAAATGATTCCTTCTTCCGAGACGTCGTTTTAAACCAATCTCTACCAAGATAATGCCGAGACCTAAGATATGAGGAAATGGGTGGGTAGACATCGGGTCACATAGAGCTTCTTGCAAAGGATCCTCGCTGCCGAAATTTAGTGACATATAAGCCCTGAGTGCAAGCCGTTCTTTCGGACTTCGATGCACATCAGGCTCTTCCGTTTGATGAGATTCAAACATGAACCAAACGCTGTGGCTTGTCCACTGTCCTCTCATAAAACCTGACCCGTAATACTGCCAGCAAGACTGAGCCATCGCATGAGCCCACAGAATCTTATCCCTGTCGGTCAACACAATCGGGAACGTCAGCTTCCGTACCGAGCGGTAATCTTATGTACATCCAGACAGGGTACAAAACATCAGAAGCATCGGCACCAGTTACCGAAATTACACGTATCGCCGCGTCGGCCCAATACCCCCGACCCCAATTGCCCAAAACGGGACATCAGATATTCCAATGCCCCTGCTGCTACCAGGTGCTCCCGGTACTGGATTTCAAAGGAGACGAGAAATGGAGGCAAGTACTGCACATAGTGAACACGTTTGGTTGCTGACAGCTACCATCCAGGAAGCATCTGAGCGAGGACCTATGCCCCCATACCTGTTTTCTCAATGCTTGTACTTTTCCCTATGTACTTTACAACACACGGGCTGCTTTGAAACGGCATGTTAGGCAGGATCATCAACCGGTCTGGAAGTGTCTCATCTGTGATCAACAGCCAATTTTGCCTTCTACGGCAGCTGCAAGAGATCATGCATACGAACACCATCAAGCTACGATCGAGAAGAACACCGTAAGAGAAGAGGGGGTGGGGGGTTTTTCCATCTGTGTTTACTCAACATACCTTTGGAATAGAGACCTGTCCCCTTTGTCAAGAAGCTGGAGCCACAGATGCACCCGAACTAATTGAACATGTAATGAAGCACATCCACGAATTCTCCTTGAGGTTACTCCCCTGGCCCAGATCGACTAGAATTGATAATGAAGGCGGCGTAAGGTCTTACAATCCGGCCTGCAACGCATTTTCATCGACGGTGAAGTGGTTAGAGAGTATAGAGCCTGAGAGAAATCCGGCTCATGGCAACCTCTCCCATGAACTCTTGGAGTTTGACCACAATCGGCTAAATATCATAAATAGTCAAGGCGTCTTTGATGGCGCTGAGGGCCCAATGACAGAGATACGCTTTGCTAATGAGCATGGAGATGGATCAGGAGTTGCCGAAACGGATGTATCGCCTCTAAGTCAAAGAACACTCTTCAGCTTCAGTAACTCGGCTGAGACCACACCTCCACATGAGGAAACCCTTCCCTGGGTCAGTATCGAAGAGGTGAATGGAGAGCAGTTTGAAACAGGAGACGAAGGGGTTGAATATCGTGGTGCAGTCCCAGACTCGGCATCGGGAGATATAAGTTCAGATCAAGAAGTTGGGATTTTTAGGCGAAGTCGCGACTGGGTGCTTCGAACTTCCTTTGCTAGAGAAGTGGATATCACGATGATTGGATTACAAGGCTGCGGTAAGATATCGTTACTCAGGGTCCTCGCTGGTGGTGAATTTACGATCGATTCCATACCCACGGTTGGGTTCAATATGAAAAGGATCCAGAGAGGCAACGTTACCATCAAATGCTGGGACTTGGGAGGTCAACCTCGATTTCGGCCCACGTGGGAAAGGTACTGCAGGGGTGTGGGTTGTATCGTCTTCGTTGTCGATTTACCAGATGTCTCTCCAATGCCTCTTGCCAAAGAAGAGCTCCATGTCTTGATGAGTCGAGAATCGCTGGAAGGAATTCCACTTCTGGTTTTGGGAAACCATTCCGAGCGTCCAGATACGCTTTCAGTCGACGAGCTGATTGAGCAGCTAGATTTGAAGTCTCTAACGAATCGCTCAGTGTCTTGCTACGAAATAAGTGCAAAGGAGGAGACTAATTTGGATGCTGTTCTGGAATCATCACTCGATTTGCCAAATAGGATCAGAGATTAGAACCGGCAGAGAAGAAACAAGTATATGTATATTCGAGCCAAAACCGACTAAGAAAGTGTAAATCTAGGTGAAGTTCTTGATGATTTATTCGAGAACAGGGGTAATGACCAGTAGACTTTCAACAACTGAGCTGTCACTCCAAAGGCTCCAATGCGAAAGCGAGAGGTCATTCAACTTCTGTGACAACATCGTTTCCAAAGCGATTTACCGCTCAAGGGTAGTGAGTGTACCCCTCCTCACCAGGCTGGATAGTCCCGTTGGAGATGGCCGCAGCATGTCCACGAGCCATATATCCGGCAGCAGGGTAGTACTTTCCCAGCCAGGGGTAGATCTCCTTGGCACCAGGGACGCTTCGCCAATCGCGCATCAGTTCACAGACGATGGAAAACAGGCTGACGACCTGGACTCCGGCATCGCGCATACGGTCGTTAGAAATGTCACGGATGAGCTCCGTGGTGGTACCTGAGGCTTCCATGTTGGCCCAGACGGAAAAGCCGGCCTCACGGAGAGAGAGGGCAAGGAAAGTGGTGCAGACGTCGGTGGTGATACCAGCTAGGATCACCTGCGACTTATTGGTGGCGTGAATGGCGTCACGGAATTCTTCGCTGTCCCAAGCGTTGACTTGGCCCTGGCGTTGGACTAGAGGAGCCTTGGGGTACATTTTACGGATCTCACGCATGAGAGGACCGTTGGGGCCTGAAAATATTAGTCAAAAGACCCGAAAGTAGTAGGTTGGGGTACTCGCCCTGGTCGGCAGAGGTAGTCAGGATAACAGGCATGTCAAAAGCCTGGCCGAGGGCGGCGTGGGCCATAGCCTGGTGGTGATAAAGAGTAGGGTCCCAATCTCTGGTCAACTGGTAGAGACCTTCCTGAATATCGACAATGAGGAGGACCTAGAAATATTAGCACAGATAATTGACGGTTGTTGATGGGACAACTCACAGCATCATTCTTGTCAAGGCGCTCGTACTTGTAAGCGCCCTGCTTGGCAAGGGCAGAGGCGGAGAGCAAGCTAGCGGTGATAAGAGTAGCGAACTTCATCTTGAATGTAGCGGTTTCTTGTTGTGCTGGATCTAGTGAAGGAGGCTGTCTGAACCTGTTGAACAGTTCCTCAAAATTCAGTGATTATACGGGTATTTATACTCATAATTTGATCTTTCCTCTGTTATTTCTACATCTCTCCCATCTTCGCTACGGTGTAGAAGAGATTTCAGATTCTAATGCTTATTCGTGCTTATTCATGCAAGACGCACAGTCGGAACTGAAATCCGCTCTGGCGTGGACACAGGCGGCCGAAGCTATCACGACGAATATTGGACGCCGTGTGCAGTGACCGATATCGCATCGCATACAAGCCACAAGCGATAAGAATATGGACAAAGTTGACCTGCAGTTAAGACCGGGATGTAAGAAAGTGAGGGTGTACTGTCATACGCATGTAAGCGCTCCGGTGCGGTTTGTCGTTGCGTAGCTATTCCCAGTTAAACAGCCGTCCCCGCTTTGTGCAAGCTTGGTCAGCTGCAGTCACTATCTTTCTCAGCAAACGGCCCCAGTTCCGATGTGACACGAGAAAGAGATGAGAGATCTATCCGAAGCTTGATTTCCTACCCACGGGTTATTGACGGTTGAATTGTAATATTATGCGAGAGATCGTCATTGGACTCTGGAGGTTGTGCGCTATTATTGGTTGATCGAGCGAGCAGCACTCTTTTCTGCTTAGTAGACATGACACGTCTCTGACACATCCTTTGGTAATTCTGACTGTGCAACATTGGGTGCAGGAGAGAAGATACTCCTGTCTTATGTTTTGCGATTCAACAGTCCACAACTAAGCTGACGAAAAATATTGGACATTGAGTGGTGTTACTCGACCTTGAGTGGTATAATGTTGCTGTTTCTGCTTAATCCTCACGTCCACTTAATCTCAAGTTGGCCGAATTATCATCGTGAGCCCTGAAAATCGAGTACTAGCATGATGCTGAAAGCGAAACCATATAATGCTAACTGACTTTGCAGAAGTTTATATCGCGCTTGAGATGTAGGGTAGCTCGATTAGATGTGTACTTGGCGTCTTCCAACGTGGAGTAAATTAGGTGATCCACAGAGCTTGCCTGCCCTTCATTACATGCGATGTGTGGACGATGGCAAGTGAATTGAATTTTGAGATACAAATGCTGTTTAACTGTATGTATTGTCTGTATAAACGTATCCTACCTCGAGATTGTGACATTGTGCCTCGAATACGAAAATGCGCTGAACGACACGGAAAAGCAGTCTCATGATCCTAGGCAATGATTCTTGACCACTTTTTCTTGCCTCCAGTCTACGATCTCTATAACTGGGCTAGAGTTGCGTTCTTGAAGACTGCCGAGCGAGATATTGCTTGCACCGATGATATGATACATTGGAAGTACGTTGGTCACGTGTTCAATGTCTGCCATGCATCGTTGTAGCTGGATGTTTTAACAGAGGTTCAGCTCTCCGACCGCAGTATGCGGTCGTTCAAGTTGATTTGGCGGTGGCTAGCTGGCTTCTATGACTTATGAGAAGCTGCAATAGTGTGCTTTAAGTTCCAAGAAATATCGCTAGTCAATTTAATCGTTAGCCTTTGACTTATGAAAGGAATTCGCAGGGAAGTATTGAGCGTGATTCTCATCTCATGAGCAGAGGTATAATTTGTGTGCGTCAAGTGCTTACCTGCCATGAAGATTTACGACATCGGATCCATTGCGCATAAGCGTGCGATTTAAGAATTTTCACTCTCACCACCCCCGGGAAATCAAGCGCGAGATCGACCAGTCATCTCATCCCGCTCTGCCAAAGGTGATAGCGTGCTTATTCATGTATCATAAGCAGGTCCAACCTCACATTACGGAAAGCTCTTGGTCTCACATATGTCATGGAAGTTGCTCATCTTATAGCTGGTCCAGATGGTGTAACTTTTCGTAATCAACATGCCATAAGTCTGTATGTCGCTTATAACTGCTTTCCCGTTGTAGTTCATGATAGCCAGGTCAAATACGAGCTATTATGCCTGGCCAATAGGTCAGTACCCATTACCAGTATGATGGATTCGATAAAACATTTTATTATTTCTTACTTGTCAATATCGTAATTTGTCTCAGCAATTACCATCAAGCTGCGCCTAGCATGTGACACCCCAACATTTCCATCGCCGCACGTCAATCTCGCATGCTGCAGATCAAGTTCCAATATTTCACCACTACAAAAGACCTAAATTGTGATATCATCTTTCCCACCGCAGCCGCCTCCGCAAATGCCTCCGTGATCCATCCGGAACCGTGTCCGCAGTGGTCGGAACCGCAGTGCGGGGTGGATATTAGCTTGAAGCGGGGGAGGATCCTCAACGCAAATGTTGACCGTGCACGTTCTAAACGTGGGGAAACGACCTTGGCCACGCAAGTTGACCAAGCAGGAACTGTAGTGGTCCAATAGCAGGGCAGGGAATTAGAATTCAACGTCGATCAGTGAGGGGACATGTGAAATGTGTTGGCCAGGTGTAGACATGCGTGTGGTTATGTTTCACAAATTGTTCCCTTACTTAAACCCCAGGCCTTTCCCCTCAATTCTCTCGTCATCGAACAAACTCTATCTCTCTTCAATCCTCACACTCGAATCTGATCTCAAATTCCTACAATGGGCGACGTTATTACTGACACCATCCCTCGGACCTCACGCATGTGGGCTGTCCCAGGATCTACCAACATCGCCCTCGCCAAGTTCCCCACCGCTTCAAAGACACCCTCAAGTTCCAACCCACAAGAAATCGCCACTGCTGTTGTCAACGCCGTGAACAAAACCCTCCAAAGCAAAGATTATCCCGGCCTCTCGCAACTATTCGCAGAGGATGGTTTTTGGAGAGACCACCTTGCTTTGTCGTGGTCATTCCGGACAGTGCAAGGACCCAACAATGTCCTCGACTTCCTCAAGAGCTGTGCCGAGTCCAAGGATGGATTCCGCCTCACCAAGATTGCCGTCGACACAACCAACTCCACGCGATCGCCAATGACTGTCGAGATTGATGGCAAGGGCGAAGTACAAGGTGTGCAATTCTTCTTCACTCTCGAGACAGTTCTGTGCAGAGGACAAGGTCTTGCGCGATTGGTGGAAGTCAATGGCCAGTGGAAGATTTTCACATTCTACACTCGCATACAGGAATTCAAGGGCCACGAGGAGACTGTCAATGAAAACCGACCTCGGGGTGTTGAGCATGGTGGAAAGCCCGGCCGCAAGAACTGGGCGCAGCGAAGAGCTGCTGCAGCCGACTTTGCAGACGGTGATGATCCAGCTGTTTTGATTGTTGGTAAGAAAGCTCCCAAAAGCCCGTGACTCGACATCGATTAACATACTTCAGGTGCCGGTCAGGCTGGTCTCACAGCTGCAGCTCGTCTCAAAATGCTGGGCGTTGAGGCACTCGCTATTGATCAGAACGACCGCGTAGGAGACAACTGGAGAAAGCGATACCACCAGCTGGTCCTCCACGATCCCGTATGGTATGACCACATGCCATATATGCAGTTCCCTCCTCAATGGCCCATATTCACTCCCAAGGACAAGCTTGCTCAGTTCTTCGAGGCCTACGCTACACTTCTTGAACTCAACATCTGGATGCGAACATCTCTAATTGATACCAAGTGGGATGAGGCTTCCCAGCGATGGAACGTTACTGTTGAGAAGAAGAAGGAAGACGGGTCGACAGAGAGACGAACATTCCATCCTCGTCACATCATCCAAGCCACTGGTCACTCTGGCAAGAAGAACATGCCCGATATGAAAGGTATCTCTGACTTTAAGGGTGATCGACTCTGCCACTCATCTGAATTCGCTGGAGCCAAGGAGAACAGCCAGGGCAAGAAAGCCATCGTCGTGGGTTCTTGTAACTCAGGACATGACATCGCCCAGGACTTCCTTGAAAAGGGCTACCATGTGACTATGGTGCAGCGTTCCAGCACACACGTTGTTTCCTCCAAGGCCATCACTGATATCGGCCTCAAGGGTGTCTATTGCGAAGATGGCCCCCAGGTTGACGACGCTGATTTCCTCGTACACGGCCTACCAACTCCCGTTTTCAAGGCCCTTGCTGTTGAGACCTGCCACAAGCAGGCTGAGTGCGACAAGGCGATGCTTGATGGTCTCGACAAGGCTGGATTCAAGGTGGACCGCGGTCCCGACGGCGCTGGTCTCCTGATGAAATACTTCCAACGAGGTGGAGGCTACTACATCGATGTCGGTGCATCACAGCTCATTGCTGATGGCAAGATCAAGGTGAAGCATGGCCAAGAGATTGAGACTGTCCTTCCTCATGGTTTGCGATTCGCAGATGGTACCGAGCTTGAGGCTGATGAGATTGTCTTTGCAACTGGGTACCAGAACATGCGCACTCAAACGCGAATGATGTTTGGCGACGCAATTGCTGACAAATGCAATGATGTGTGGGGTTTCAACGATGAGGGTGAGATGCGGACTATCTGGCAGAAGAGTGGACATCCTGGATTCTGGTACCATGGTGGAAATCTGGCCATGTGCCGATATTACTCCAAGCTTTTGGCACTTCAGATCAAGGGTTTGGAGGCGGGACTATACAAGTACGATGATATTTGAGGTTGAGCATATTGCAAGTTTAATTTATAGCACGATAATTGAGAATGCTTTGCAAGATTGTGCTTATGTTAAAAATAATCAGTGATATCATTAAGTCGTGATATGACTACATAGAATAGAATTATATAATAGGCGGCATTGACATATCGAATCAATACCGTTCTCGAACCATTATTTCATAGCTGTACATATTAACTTGCCGAAGCAAGCATAAAGTCTCTCTTCAAGAGTGAAAACACTTAACCAGCCTGGTAAACAGCCAGAGCAGCAACATGGGTGTTGAGCATGGTCAAGTTGTAAGGCGTGACGTAAAGATCCAAGTCTGTCAGAGCAAGGAACATAGTTCCGTTGATGGCAGGATCACCGGCCCAGGTGGAAACGTTGGGCTGGATAGTGTAAGCAGTTCTATCCTCGACGCTGACATTCTGAAGAGGAGAGTATGTGACGTTGAGCTGAGAAACCCAAGCAGCGAACTTGGGCACCTTGACGTTGGTGGAGGTGATATAGCTGCTGTTAGGTCCAACGGCTTGACCGGGAGCGTCCCAGTTGAGGAAGACCTGGCGACCAGGGTAGGACAGGGGAGTGGTGCGGTTGTTGCTGATGGCAGCCTTGCAGTCCTCAGTCTTGTCAGTGGCGTTGACACAGAGCTCCTTCTTGGGGATGTCCTTGATAGACAAGGTGTTGGCGTAGCCACCAGTGGTCTCGTTCCAGACTGCGGAGCCGTTGATGCGAGCAGGGTTGGGCTGGTTGAGGATGTTCAGCGAGGGGAAGTTCTGCCATACAAGACGAGTCTGGCCGGCAGGGCAGCTGGAGATATAAGGAGCCAGGAGAGTCCAGGCCCAGCTCTGGGGAATACCGGGGGTGTGCCACTCAGGCATGGGGAAGTTGCCGCCGAGCTGACGGAAGATCAGCTGCTGTCGCGCCTCAATAGTGATGCTCTGCAGCAGCAACTGTGCGGCAGGACGAGAGTTGAGGTGAGGCAAGAAGCCATAGACACCAGACTCGCCCCAGCGGGTGAGCTTCTGGTTGAAGTCGATGAACTCGGGGACGTTGGAGACGGGGTAGTTGTAGGTGCACTGCTTGGGGGCCTCAGGACCGAGCATGTGGCTGATGACCGTGGCATGGCCAATCTCCTGCCGAGCCATGTGCTCAATAAGGAAGCGGTCCTCCTCATAGATACCATAAGAGTCGAACTCCTCCTTGGAGAAGGTAGCAAGACCCCAGCGGAAGAGATCAAGCTCAATCCACTCCTGGTACAGAGCGAGGGCGAGAGACTGGTAGTCAAAGTCGCTCTGCACACGGTAGACAGGTGCAGAGCCATTGGTACCAACACCACCGTCGGGTGTGTAGGGGGCAGGCTGAGGAGCATTAAGCTTGCCATTGGCAGGGTAGTCGTAGGAGCCTGGAGGGGGAGGTGCAGGGGCAATAGCGGACGCTAAAACAGTAGTCGACAGAGCACCTGTGGTAGTTGGTGTTCCCTTGTAGGGGCCATGCGAAGTGACGTCGCTGTAGGGAACTGCAGATGGCACGACACCAGCTGAAGAGACTGTTGTCAGCGCCTCTGAGACAACAGGCACGGCATTGATGGTGCGCGCAAAGGCGAGCAGTGCTACACCTCGCAAAAAGGAGTTTGCAGACATGATGAAGATTGTAAAACAAATCTCTGATATCTACTGGAGAAAAACAGGAACCTCATGCAGGCGCAGCTGGAGCATTTTATTTACTTTGCGACAGCTGCTGTCGATTTGCACGCAGCTCCGCTATGATGCGTAGAAACATGTACCATAGTTCCGTCATGGCAATCGAGATGCGGAGCAGACTTCGTAATCATGCCGGCATCGACAACGAAAGACCTTTGAACAATCCGAAAATGATTCCAAAAAGTCAATGACATTATGACTCTGGAAATAAAGACATGGGGCTGCGTTGTATCACCGGCGGGGAGTGGGGACGGCATCTGGGATGGGACTAGCCGCTTCTGACTGTTGATCCGCGCCGCTGGTTCGTTGTCGTATGTGTGACTGTATCATGGCGTAATGTTTGGGCAATTTTTATGCCTTTATTGTTTTCCTTTACAGTGGTCTCCCTTGTTGAATTTTGATTCCAACTTCTCCCCTGTCTAGTTTACTAACAGGCTTCGAAGAGACCAGCATTCCTTGTTCACTGTTGCACTCCAACGTCTGGCCGTGTTTCTGTCGACCGGAGATATTCGTCCATAACCAGAATCCGTCCAATCAATGAACAACCGTTAATATGGAAATTCCCGATCCCGAACCCGATCTAATTAAACTCAATTTGTCTGCCACACTGTGCATCGATGCTCCTAGACCTATCAGACAGCCCGGTAGTGTCCGCCGCTCTCCAGCCGGAGCTGACCACCCGGTGCCATAACAGTTGTCTCCAGGGTTACAGCTGAGACAAATCATGAGCCAGAGATTATGATGCCCTTCTCTCTTACTGGTCAATCACTGCACATCGTCAACGGCGTCAAAAGCATGCACTTTGGGAATCCGTCATTTGTCGCATTTTCAGCGTCAAGACGAGTAACAACACTTCGCCCGCATAAGCCATTGCTCTCATTCCAGCGTCATTCTCACAATTCGAGGCTTCAGACAGGTATTACTGGTACTATTGTAGAAGTTATATAGATCTCTGAAAAACTGCTATATTTGAGTAATAAATAAATCGATTGAAAAGTAAACATGTCGTCCATTCGCGCAATCCTCACGCCTCAACTGAGAGCTACCATCAAACCTCGCTATTCCCCCCTCCGGCCAAGTCCACTTCGCATCCAAACCGCCGCCATGTCCGCTGTCTCAAACGCCATTATCAAGGACCATCGCGAGCTCAAGGACTACTACAATGAGATAATCAACTCTTCCGACCCTGACCACCAGCAACGCTTTGGCAACCAATTCGTTTGGGAGCTTGCGCGACACTCGATTAGCGAGGAGCTTGTTGTTTACCCTGCGATGGAGAAGTATATGGGCGACAAGGGTAAAAAGGTGGCAGATGAAGACCGCCGACAACACCATGAGGTACGATATGCGCTGGAATTATATCTCACTATCCACTAACACCCACAAGGTCAAGGAGAAATTGAAGGTGTTCCAAAATCTCAGCTCTACCGACCCTGAATTCATTCCAAAGCTGAAGGAGCTCTGGAGAGTGCTTGATAAGCACATCGCGGAAGAGGAGAACCACGACTTGCCATCGTTGGAAGATGCCGTCAAGGATGGCGATGACCTCAAGGATCTGGCCGCTAGCTTCGAGCGAACAAAGATGTTTGTGCCGACGCGAAGTCATCCTAGCGCAGGAGAGGACCCACCGTTTGAAACGGTCATGGGTCTGTTGGCCGCGCCTATCGATAGGCTTGCTGATATGTTCCGCAAGTTCCCCGATAAGAAAGAGCTGTAATCTAGGAAATGAGTTAGCTTAGGGTAGACAATACGTACAGAATGATATAATCATTTCATCTTTACACCCTCATTGGAAACGCAGGGAATGCTCTCTTGCCTGAGTCTTGTTATTTCGCCAAGAACTGTGAACCATCCTTTTTGAGTGACGTCAGTGTAATCTCCAACTCTCCCTTCAGAATACTGAGTAGGGCCCCATATTCCACCCTACAAGGAAGGATTGCAAATCTGAGCGATCGAAGGCAAATCTAAAGGTGAGGATAAAAGCAAGAAAGCAAATATTCGCGTCTCGTGTCGAAGACTGATAAATATCGTTGCGGTAAATGGTAACACTTCCGGATTATTAGATGCAAAGAGCTGTCACCAAGCTTTTGAAGTAGAAAATCCAGAAGGTAGTAAAAGACGGTGTAGGTGTCCCTTTTCTTGCTGGATATATGGGCAGTTTGCTGCATATAAAAGTGGCATGGAGGAACTAGCCAAGGTCAAGATCTACGCCCGAGCGCAACTAAAGTCAGCTATGAGAATGCCATAGTATGGGATCCCCGTGACAAGAACAATCAAACGCCCTTTTGACCTGTATCTTCTTGCAAAGAACATTCATGGATCGAGTATACTCGAGTAATCTTAGAATAATCGGCATTTTTCTAGTTGTTTGAATATGATAACTGCACTATCTTTGCGGCCATTTGTTCTTCCCTACGTGGGTACAAGGCCGTATGCTTGACTAGCATGATTCCTGCAACCTATATGCCTACCTTGGAGTATATTTCGCACCATGCCTAGGCCGTACGAAATGATCCGGTTATGGCCAGGCTGTGCGGTTGTGCTGGTCATACGGGGCGATGCTGGTGGGATACGACTAACAAGCTTCGACGACGTTGAACAGGGCCGCCGCAAAAGCCCAACCTGGGGTTTCAAACTTCACCACTTACACGTTTACCACTACTTTTTAAAATCTAACCCCCAAGTATGTTGTATCTCCTCCAACACATCAAGAACTTTCTGGAAAGGTGGCCAAGTCCCCTCCCTTTTTCTTAGTGTTCTGGAGTTCTGATGAGGTATAGGAAGATTGAGTTGGAGTCAAAATCGGGAAATGAATTATTTACAATTATGCTTTTAGCAAGTACGAATTTCGTGTATACACCACGGAAGTTTGCCAAGCATGAAGACTTGGACCGCTTAGCGCCGTTCGGGACTAACATTTAACCACAGGTGACTATTCCCAGCTTCAGATTTGACTCTATTTGAATTTATTCCAGTACATTATTCAAATGAACATCAGAATAACAATCCCTTCTGCGTGTAAACATTGGGGCATCACGTTTGGTAATGGTGATAGTTTATCGCGAAAGCCTTATCTTATCATGAGCTATCGTGATGCCGATCCTAAGCGAGGCGCGTAGTCAACATATTTCGCAATGTGGTCACAGAACATCAAATGAGTCAGTATCACGTATTACAAATTCCAAATTCAATTGCATGACTTCGCAAAGAAGAAAGTACTTTCAAGAGTTTCGAGACCCATGGCCGTATCCGTGAATAGCTTGCGAACATAAAGTAACAACCATCGCCGATGACATCATGGTCGATGTGATGGGCTGCACTTGATGAGCATGACCAGGAAAGCCCAGAATCATCATTCTAACATATTCGAACAAATATGAACAGTCACTGGTATTCGTTACCAATTATTCGTAGCCCAGTCATACATGGCCGTTATCGCTCATAAAGCTAAAAGGATAGCGCAGGGTTAATCCGATGCGGGGTCCCAAACTTTTACGTATCAGCAAATCAACCCCACGATAGATAAAACCCCATCAACAGTCGCATCCTGAACACCTCACCTCACATCACATCCACCAAAATGACTCCCTCACTAAAGGACGCCAAGATCACCTTCCTCGGCGGCGGCAACATGGCCGCCGCCATCATTGGCGGTCTCCTCGCAAAGGACATCTCCAAGCAAAACATCTACGTCTCGGAGCCTTGGGAGGTGAACCGCAACAAGATGGCCGACCTCGGCGTGCGCACTACCACAGATAACAAGGAGGCTGCTGCTGATGCCGATGTTATCATCGTTGCTGTTAAGCCTCAGGTTATTAAGGGTGTTTGCGAGGAGCTTAGCGTTGCCTGGGCTGGTCGCGATAGTCTCCCTGTCGTCATCTCCATTGCTGCTGGTATCACCCTTGCTAGTATCGCTCAGTGGTTCAAGGGCGACAACGGCAAGGCCCCTCATATTGTTCGCGTCATGCCCAACACACCTGCTCTGGTCGGTGAGGGTGCCTCTGGACTTTACGCTGCTGAGGACGTCACCGATGCTGAGAAGGAATTGACATCTGCTCTTCTGGGCACTGTTAGCAAGGCTACCGAGTGGGTCGACAAGGAAGAGCTCCTCGATGTTGTCACTGGTATCTCTGGTAAGTTTTCAACAATTAACCCATATTTATGCATTAGCTCACAATCTTCCAGGCTCCGGTCCGGCTTATTTCTTTGCCTTTGTCGAACACCTCATTTCCAGCGGTATCGGCCTTGGTCTCTCTGAGGAGCAGGCCACCCGTCTCGCCAAGCAGACTTGCTTCGGTGCCGGAAAGATGCTTGTTGAGTCTTCCGATGAGCCTTCTAAGCTCCGAAAGAACGTCACCAGCCCCAACGGCACCACCCATGCTGCTCTCGTGAGCTTCGAGAACTCCGGCTTGAAGGAGATCGTCAACAAGGCTGTCAAGGCCGCTTCCGACCGGGCTCAAGAGCTTGGAAAGAACTAGAGGGTTGTTTTAGAAATAAGTATTAGAGATAGAAAGAAATCAAAAGAGTAAATCAACTGAACAGCGTAGTTCACTTGTCTGTGTCATCATGGCTAGTTGGGAGGATGGGGGGCAGTGCAAGAAGTGCTAGTCTCTTGGTCCACGACTTGAAGATTCCAACATTAGCAAGATCTTCAATGACATGGAATTAGCCGCTGGTCGGCTGGTTGCCAAGCAACCTGTTACGGCAGCGATTCGCGCGATTATAGCAATATCAACTAACACGAGGCACAAGGAACTCGGATCGCTTTGACTGGCGTGGTTCCGCAACATGAGTTTCTTTAAATATACAATCTAAGCTTCTAAAGGTTTTTCTTATATCTAACACTAAAACAACTCCATTTTTGAGGACTTTCCCTTTCACCTCCGTTCTAGACTTACTTAGACGCCATGACGGAGTGCAAGTCGTTAGCCGCCATAAAGTCCTTCCAGGTTGTCAGGTTGAGTCCGGGTAGCTGATAAATCACGATGCATTAGCATCAATAAAACAAGATTAAACCACAAACGAAATTGTGCTTACCTTGTGGGCCTGGATGAACTCTGGGCGCTCATAAATCATGCCAAACTCTGTGAAGATGAGCAGCTGCTCGGTAAAGTCCAAAGCAGTGATATCGCTCATATGGTTCTTGAGAATATCTTGGAACTCCTGCGGAGACATCTGGTGATAACGAATGTCGATGCCATATGCTACTAAAGATCAGCAACTGTCAAAGTAGGAGACGTGATCATACTGACCGGATGCCATGGACTCAATCTTGTGGCCTTCAGAAATCGCCTCGGAGTAAAATGCGATCTGCTTCTCGAGGCATGTATCAGGATGGTCCAGAATGTATTGCACCATCTTGCCGGTGTCGGAAATGGCCACGTTAGGGAGAGGCGTTGTCTCGGGCAATACGAAAGACCTTAAGTAGGTTCCATCTTCTTGCTATTCACTAGCCGTTAGCATTGATCCATCGAGGCACGTGAGCATCCTTGGAATCTACAAACCTTGATAGGCAGATAGGTGCTTGGCTGGGTGACACAGTTCTCGAAATAGTTAGGGAATAGCAAGGTAGTGGTCTTCTTCCACAACTCAGGCTTCTCAGTGCGGATGTAATCTGTGACAGCTGCCTTGCTTTGCCAGTGATAGACGTGCGGGAAACGACCGTTGGAGATCTTCCTGGCGTCTGGCAGGCCCGCCCAAATGATCTGCTCCAGCTGAGGGAGATCAGCAGCAATGTCTATGATGTTTTTGCCCTGAGCTTCTTCCCTTTCGCCAGACATGTGTTGCCAGAAATCAGTCATGGCAAAGATGATGTGAGCACCCTGAAAGGCACGTCGCATGCTCTCAGGGTCATCGTTGTCAGCTTGTTGCATCTCAACACCAAGCTTCTTCAACGCTTCGGCTTTTGGGGAGGATACATTGCGAGTCAAGCCACGAACAATGTATCTGTCTGATGCCTGGACGAGTTCTTTAACAACAGAACCTCCCTAGTGTATTGATCCTAGATCAGTCCTGATATGTTAGGGCGAAGGTCAGCAATCAACTCACCTGTAAACCCGTTGCGCCAATGACAACAACTGTCTTCTTCTGGCTATCTGTAGACATTCTTTCGGGATGGTAGGAGTGCTGAGAAATGGCTTTTTGATTTGATCGTGTTTGGAATAAGAATAGAGAATCATCTCGGAATGCAGGTCACCTTCTTATATAGGAATCTGAATCTCGTTCTCGGCAACCGGTAAACGATTGCTCATCTTGTGGGGCTTAATGAAGATCGTAAAGTCTGGTATATTTCTTCGACTAAAAAACAGATAAATGGGTCCTTACTTGGATAATTGTCAATGATGCACGGCAGTTTGGGTGAATTCCCCGCTGACTCAGCGGATAGGCCCAGGTATCAATCAATTAGTTCTCTATCATTGAAATACGAACGCTCGGCGTTCAAAGCAAATCCGACATGCGAGATGTCCAGAGACCGACATAGAACTTATCTTGACGTATGATCGCTTAGTGGTGTAATATGTATAATGCCCCTCATGCTATGAAAGATTGCTCCACCTTGGGTGATATGTTTGCCATCAAATTCCTGGAGAATGGTCTGCAGTTAGCATTTATTCAATTACCAAGGGGCGATTAATGAGCTTTTCTTGCTCTTACTAGGGAAGAATCAGCTTAGAGTTAGTACTGACATGCTTAATGAAAGATTCAATATTAAATTGAATGTGTAATGATCAAGTGGATGTGTCTGAAAATACAGTACAGGGTACGTAGAATCGACGGGTTATTACAATGGTTGTCATTACATAATGCTGACGTCATTTTGATATCTGATTCATTGGCCTGAGGCATCAAGTTTGCAAAGATCAACGGAATCCTTGTTCCAATAAATCAATTCAGCAAAGGGTATAGTAAGCCTTATCAACACCTAAAGAGATGCCCCAATCGACAAGGGGACGGAAGCCAAGAGCATGTGATTCATGCCGTAAGAGAAAGGTAAAATTAAAATGGGATGAACAGTCCAGAGGAATGAGATTGTTATCTTTCTCAATGCATTCTCCTGATTGTACCAACAATGTTAATACTGCTAGACTAACTCCCACTTAGATCCAATGTGATCGAGCTTTGCCAAAATGCGACTATTGTCAACATCATAGCTTGATCTGTACATACAATCAAGCCGCAAGAACAAGGGATTCTGCAGTCAGGTAAATAAGATTTTTCGTATTGCTTGTATATGACCCTTGAATCGCTATGATTAGTTGATTATACCACATACGAGCTGTGTATAAACCTTCTGTTTCTACTGATGCTCTGAAAGTAACTGGCTGTGGTAGATCTAGGGACTTCTCTCTTCGAATCATGGATACAACGAGAACAGGATTCTGTTCTTCACAAAGTGGTGAAGAAAACACTCCAGCTTATCCTTGTAAGCTGCCCATCGTTGGATGAAGTAAGCCATGCGACGAAAAGACCTCTTAGGCTGATCACAGTAAATCCAGTAGCAACAGCATCGGTACCAGAAAACCTCTCGGAATCGCTGCCCAGCCAATCTTATCTCGAGGGATTGTGTCTTATGAATGGTCTTCCACTATTCAGCGAAGACGGCCAACAATGGATCGAAGGCAGAGCTGGATCAAGGATCTCCTCTGCTGTTCTCAGCAAGCTCCGGCTTCCATGGCAAAGACATCATGACTCTCCCCTCTCAGCACCCTCCTCAATCCTGAGCCAAAACGGTCCCCAACTCCCCTTCCCCTCGAACGTGGAGCATACAGCCATGATGTTCTGCTCGTCGATGCAATTCCTTGTATTTCCACTTTTAAGTCTCGAGCACTTTGTTCGCAGAACACTTCCTCTTGCCACGGCAGGGAGTGGCAGTAATCAACACGGCGTACAAAGTGCTAGAGCCTGTGCATACGGCGTGATAGTAACAAATGACATCTTTGGCCACAATACAGGCAGAGACATGCCGGATGTTGGAAGTGAATGTGCGAGATATGCCATTGAGATCGAAAACTCACTTCCCATGATTTTGCGGGAAGTGAAAACAGATGGACTAGAAGCACTGGCCATGCTGGTGAGTTGTGCTGATTCTGGAATCCTGAATAGGTTTTGTGCTGACGAATGATTTATAGATCGTATACAAGTACTTCATAGGTGATCTACAATCCGCATCCTTCCTTATCTCAATCGCAACTCGTCTGATATTCAGGCTTGGCGCTCACGTACGTCCCGAGACGAATGGCTCATACGACAAGAATAACCTAGCTCATCATATGCGTGACCTCTTTTGGATCTGCTACTCTTTCGACAAAGATCTTTCCCATCGAATAGGCCAGCCTCCTTCCATCAACGATCACCATTGTGACTTGACGTTACCCGCAAACTATGCTGAGATGCAGAGCTCAAACATCTTGACCGGCGATGGTGCATCAGGCCACAATTTCTATACCGTACCACTATATCCTTGGGATCTCCGCCTGTCTATCATAAAGTCGAAGATCTATGAGGACCTTTATTCGTTGAGCGGCTTGAGGCAACCAGAGGCAGAAATATTGAGAAGAATCCGCTATCTAGATGAAGAATTGGAGATTTGGCGCATTACTCTCCCTATTGACCATCGGCCAACCTTGTCATTCCTGGAACAAACGCCTGTTGACGCTAATACGAACACCCAAGCCATCATGCTTCGGCTATCGTACCACCACTGTATTACGCTCATCCACAAGGCTCGCTGCATGATCTTCGGTACGAATTTGACTATAAGAAATATAGTGGATGAAGGACATGCGACGAACCTGCAATTACTGGTTGATGCCTCGAAGTCGATTTTGACATACCTTGAGAAAGCTTTGCCTGTGTTAGCACATGAGTGCTTTTGGTAAGTACTGAGGAGACTTCTACTACTCCTTGAAGGCCGTGAGAGAATTTAACAGGAATTTTAGGATCATTATCTTCTATCCAATGACTGCCATTGTGACGATCTTCTCGGTCGCGCTTCTCAATAACAAGAGTACTCCCCTACTGCGCGACTTGGAGCGATTGGAGGACTTTGCCCAGATTATACGACAAATTCCGATTCGCCGATTGACAGCCGCGGAGATAACTCATCTGGACTTTATTGAAGAACTTGTTGTGGACATGAGTAGATTAGTGCTAGCAGCTAATTGTCAACATTGACGCAGATTTGGGACCACGAGAAATCGTGATGTATGGAGTTTGGAATTTGCAAAATGTCCAGAACAGGAGCGGTCTTAAGAGGCTATTTCCGCTTCAAAAATCGGTGTTAACTCCTGCCTGAATAAGCAGCCGGTAACCGGAAAAGCACCGTTGTCCGGTGTTTGTAAGAGGCACAGGTCAGCATTCCGTAAACGAGACCAATCACTGAGCATGAATAATTCGCTATGCTTCTTTGGGAAACTCGATGCTGACAAGCTGAGACATTCTCATAGATGTTAAAGGAATCTATCGGTGCTGCATATAAGTTGAGCTATTCGCATAGTTCTGGAATAGAAATAATACCACAAACGCAATCACATCCCAACTCTTCTACCAAACCAATAACTGACCAAAAAATTTCTTTACCTGCAACAATTCAAAATGGAGTTTCCCAACCCTAGCCTCATTGGTGGTGCAGCTGACATCCCTGTCAACTCTGCCTCTCCCATCTTCACCTTTACTCCCGTGACCCTACCCGCTCAAGACCGCAGAGTCGATCTTGACCTCAAGGTCACAGCTCCTGCAACTGGAGATAATCTTCCCATTATTCTTCTCTCCCACGGCCATGGCCCCAGCAACTACCTCTCCTCCCTCAAAGGTTACGGACCCCTCGTCGACTGGTGGGCAAGCCATGGCTTTGTTGTCATCCAACCCACACACCTGAGCTCTCGACAACTCGGCTACCAATTGGACTCTGAAAGTGTTAGAGAGCTCTTTATGGACTCGCGTGTTCAGGATATGGTTCGCATTCTTGACAATATTGACCTTATCGAGGAGACTGTTCCTCTTCTCAAGGGACGACTTGACAAGTCAAAGATTGCTGTCGCGGGCCACTCTCTTGGCTCTTTGACGGCGAGTGTACTTATGGGTGCTGTCAACACTGATCCTCGGGATGGAGCTAAGCAGCAGTCATCCGACGCGCGCATCAAGGCTGGCGTCGTCTTTGGCGCCCTTGGTAGTGGCGGTGATAGTCTATCTGGGAATGGACGTAACATGCTTTCTTTCTTCGATGTCAAGTTTGACAACATGTCTACACCTGCTCTCGTCATCTGGGGCGATGAAGATGTGAGCCCTCATCTGTCTAGCAGAGAAGCAGATTGGCACCAGGACCCATACACGCTGGGACCTGGCCCCAAGTCATCTTTTAAGCTCAAGGGAGGAAAGCATGGATTTGGTGGTATTAGTGGTTGGGATGCCTTGGAGTGTCAGGATGAGAGCGCCGAAAGGCTGGCAGCTTCTCAGCGAGTGAGTTGGGCATACCTGAGGAGTCAGTTGTATCCTGGTGATGATTCTTGGGAGAAGGCCCGGAAGGTGATTGAGGAGCATGCCAATATCGGAAGCATCGAGGAAAAGTAGTCATAGCTCATGCGAAAGGGTGCTAGGAGTTAGAAGCCACTTGGTTGGACCTCTCCAATTAATAACAATCCATTTTCACTGAATACAGTATGCGTGGAAGGAAATTCATAAGGCCTGACTAGTCCAGGTTCGTGACATAGTGGCCAGAAATCATCGGAGTTCTTTGTCAGGCTTGCGAGTGCTGAGGGGTTTGGGGACACTGGCGGCATTGATGATGAGAATGATAAGAATGGTGATGAGGGCAAAGATGGTGGTAATGAAAACAACGGCGATGATGAAAAAGGGTGGTAGTGACGACAAATATGGGGGGACGGGCGGAAAGGGAGACGATGGAGGCTCTGGATCTGGATCGGCGAGTGGCGATGAGGGTGGTGCTGCAAAGAAGGATGAAGGTTCAGGTGGTGGTAGCAATGGTGAAGACAGCTGCGACAATGAAACTGGAGGAAGCAGTGGTGACTGTGATGATAAGGATGACGCAGAGATCTTGGAAGGATATTTACATATGATGCCCTAATTTGCCAGGATTAACTGTGTTCTTTTTGTCTTGTCGCCTTCATCTATCTCAGCACGTATCATTTCGAACCAGCCGACGGGATGTATGGACAAGATCAGCTACAACACTCATGGAAACCTCATGGTAAACGATTTAAATTTTATTACGGGCTATCTTAGGAGACCCATCAAGGCCATGTATAGGAATGAAGAAAGTTGTGACGAGCAGAGCCTCGATTTCACTGCAATTTAAACCCCATCTAGCTCTCCACTACAATTTGAGTGCTTACTGACAAGGGATCGACATCTCACTGAAATCTAACTAGTCAGCAAGAGCGCCACTCATGGTCTGTCTCAGTCTGATTGGTGCTTGCTATAAATATCAACAGAAACCCCCCAGGACCAACCATTCACTGCAATTTTAACTCATGCCGGAGGCCATTGTCGTTATCAGTGCCTGCTCATTTCCCCACGACAGTTTTAAGCCCAATTTTCCTTGATAATAAGGCCCTACTAGGGCGAAAGGGTGAATGGCAATATTTCGGTGACTTTTCCTGCGCTACCAGTGATGCAATAGGTGGCAAGTTGATGTCCTCGAGCTCGGTGTCGGCCCAGACTGAACTGCAATTCTGATTTCCACTGGGGTGAGTCTACGATGATTATTCCGCCTGTATGGTTATTCTTCACTGTCACTTTAGCCTGTACTTAACCTGTTAGTAGTGCTGTAACGCTTATCTCGACTGTAGGCGCACCGATGACATGGTGCCAAGATTTTATGTTCACTCAAATTGCCATGTTGCTTTGCTTGTAAGGCGTTGAGACCCATCGCGCTGTCTGATGCTCGCAGCACTACGTCGGTAAAGACATATGGGAAACTAGCTACATATCACAGTTTCTAAACATTGGCCCGCTGGTCTTGTCGGTGTTGGATGGATGCTGTGCCGCACCGATAAAGTACTCATGTGAACTGACATAAGACAATCTTCTGATTTGCTTCTGCGTTATCAGCAGGACTTTTCCTTAACCAATCATACCTTTCAAGGTAAGCTGATTCAGATTTTAGTCCAGACTTCAAAATTCTGACCGTCAGCAATGGTATATACAGTCTTCCTACACCTTCTCTCTTCACTCGCTTGAATGTGAATAAGGCTTTGCATCTATGAGAAGCCATGAGCAGAACAATCGGAAAGAATACTTTCCCTGGGTTCACGGCGCGGTCTAGCCAAGTCTTTGTCCGAAATGGAGAGGAGCTTGGAGGCACAGAACCAGTTACAGGACACCCTCATACTATCATTGTTTATGGCTGGGGGGATGCGCCTCCCAAGCACGTTGCCAAATTCACCGACGCATACCGAGCACTTTACTCACATGCGAAGCAAATCGCCGTCACCTCGCCCATTTACCAAGGCTTCTTCGACAGCGTCGTCCAGCGAACAGTAAAGATGCTTCCCGTCGTAGATGAAGCCTTCCCAAGAGAAATGCAAGGCGCTGCACCTGGTCCACTTCTGGTCCATTGCTTGTCAAACTCTGGTCTTGGCAGTTACCACTCAACTCTAAACGCGTACAAAGAACTCTACGGCAGGCCGATGCCGCATGTATTGACCGTCTACGACTCAACGCCGGGTACATCGAACCTTACTTGGTCCAATGTGAAGCGATGGTCGAACGCAATGGCTATTGGCCCAGCAGCCCGTCTACCGTGGCCTTTTTTCGTAACACAAGGATTTTGTGTTCTGTTTTTCGGCTTCATACACTTGTTTGACTTCCTTGCTGGCAGGGAGTCTGCACCATGGTTCAGCCACAGAGTGTTTTATGATGAGGCGTGGGAGAGCAAGGAGAGTATGCGGCTGTTCTTATACGGAAAGAAGGACGCCTTGATTCCATGGGAGCATATAGAGGGCCATATCGCCGAGTCAAGAAGGGTTGGTTATCTAGTTGATAGCCAGCTGTTCGATGACAGTGGACATGTGGGGCATATGAGAAAGCATCCTGACGCTTATTGGGAAGCGATTCGAGGATCTTGGGAAAAGGCTACACGAGCTTCCTAGAGGTCAAAATCTAGCTTTCCCTTGCACTCAAGTTTACTGGCCTAAAATAGTATTTTGCATTTATTCGTTGATATGTGGGGTATCACGTAAAGGCCATATACAATGCCCCCAACCAAAGTGTTTCTCAACATCATGACAGCAACTTTCTGTGTCAAAGTATATACCTCGGGCTTATCCTGTGTTAACTCAGCTGGTCATAGCAACAAAAACTATACCTCGGCTTTGAACAAGTCACTGTTCCTTTGCAGCCAATAAGCTTTGATCTCGCATGACGGGAGCCAGTGATTCCATCATGTCGTCAATTATCTGCAAAACTACAGTCGGAGCGACAGCAACAAGATGAGTCGCCAACAAGCTTGCCTTGTTTATTCCCAATGTACGATCTCTGGGATAACGGGGACGTCTGGCATGTTGTCCAATGGTTGTCATGTCCTTAGGAATAAACATTTGTTTCCTTAGTTCGGACGGACCGTAGGTCTAATATTGCAAATTCCGTTGAGGCTGTCCAACTCTAAGCAATGCATTTGCCAATATAAGACAGAAAATACGCAAGCAAGAAAGACTGATTCTTCTTCTTTATTCCCCTACTCTCTACGACCATCACGATAGCTACAACAGAAAACAGTTTTGCGCAGTTTCTCATCATGGTCATGAGCACCAGTTTAAGATTCTCCGACGTAGATATGTCATCTACCGATGATATCTTACCGCCTCATACTGTCATATCACCTTCGGAAGTTGACTTGTCAGTTGCCGCAAATGTTGATAGCTGCTCGAGTACTCTCGTCACTGAGCAGCATCACCAGGACGATAACAGTGACATGGAGAGTATAGGCGATCAGCGCAACGTTGACCTTTCTCGAAAGGCAATGTTGATTTCCATGACTGCTCTGTCAATATGTCTGTTTGTGGCCTTTCTCGACCAAACGAGCGTTTCCACGGCCACGCCTGCGCTCGCTCGGGATCTCAAAACAGGGACTTCAACATCGTGGATCGGCACCTCCTTCTTGATATCATCGACGGCCTTTCAACTCATCAACGGTCGTCTTTCGGATATCTTTGGTCGCAAAAACATGCTCTTGGTCTGTCTCTTTCTAATGGCCATTGGCGATCTTGCTTGTGGCTTTGCGAAAACGCCGATGCAGCTATATGTGTTTCGGGCAATTGCTGGCATGGGAGGAGGCGCAGTCAGCAGCATTGTTATGATTATCGTCAGTGATATCACGTCTCTTCAAAACCGCGGTTATTATCAAGGTGAGCGGTTGTTGTCAGCCCTCTACAAGGCTGGCCAGTACATCGACTCGGGGTCATTTGCTAACCCTGATATACAGGGCTTACGGGATCCATCAGTGGTCTTGCTGGTATAGGACCCTTTCTGGGAGGTGTTATTGTTCAGTCTGCATCCTGGCGATGGGTCTTTTGGATGATGCCCATGATCACTCTACCTACCGCCGGCATCATCTGGTTCTACCTACCGCTGAAACACCAATCTGGAGGATACGTGGACAACATGAAGCAGATCGACTATGGAGGTGTTGTGCTTAACATCGCGTCGACAGTTTTGTTGTTGGTCTCTATATCCGGAGGAGGGGTCTCATACGCCTGGACATCGGCATTCTTCATCTCCACAATTGTGACCAGTATCGTTCTCACTGTTCTTTTTGTCCTGTACGAATGGAAGATCTCAAAGCTTCCCATCATGCCTTTGCGACTCTACCGAGAGCCTCATTGCTGGGCACTCTACCTGCAGTCTTTTTTGATGGGAATCGTGTATTTTGGCAACTTCTTTTACCTGCCATTATACTTCCAATGTGTGCTTGGTTATAACGCGCTGGCAGCTGGGGCTGTATTACTCCCTCTGGTCATTCCAATTGCAGCAGCGCCTGTCTTGTCGGGCCAGTACATGAGTGGCGTAGGAAGCTACATGCACTGTATCCTCGTGGGATTCGCTGTCTGGACACTCGGAAATGGCCTCACACTCCTCTTGGATGGAAGGACCAAGCTCGGACCTCTCATCTGCATACTGATCGTTGACGGCATCGGTGTTGGTCTAACGTTGCAGCCTGTGCTGATGGGTATGTACGCAAACGGCCGCAGGGGGGACCGAGCTGTCATCACAGGGTTGAGGAACTTCATCCGGACCATCGGAGGGGGTTTTGGGATAGTCATACCAGGTATCATCCTGTCAAATACTCTCGAGAAGCGACTGGGCGGCAGAGGAATTGTGCCTGACGACATCATCGGCCAACTCACGTCATCGACATACTTCCTAGACAGTATGGGCCTGTCTCAAGATGGCAAGGATCGTGTTCTTGGGGCCTACATGCAGGGGCTACACTTTGTCTTTGTATTTTTCACCGTCTGCACCGCGCTGGGTCTATTTCTAACGTTCTGGGTTGGAAATACAAGTCTCAAAACATCCCCGACGCCGGAAAGTGCATCGTCATTGTCAACTGACGAATGGTCAGCAGACGAAACTCGGCCGGAGGACACGTGTATAGGCCAGATGGATGTTGAGAAGGGCGGAGAGACAGTTCAATAAAGCACCTTTAAGCGATGAACCAGCTCTGCTTGGGAGGTTTTCGGGATTAAATGGGAAGATATCAGCACCATGACAGCCGGCCATTGGTTTTCGATGTTTTTGTTCTTTAGCGTGGTTTGCGATTTGATATATTTGTTTCCGTAATCAAAATGAGGGGCAGAAATTTGCGTGAATCATAAATATATTTCAGGACAGCCAGGTATTCCTTAATCCTTCGGATAGTTTCCTCTAAGAAAATTCATACTGTTTCTCAATATCTATTATTGCTTTGCTAGTTTACAATAGAAGAACCTACTTGTAAATCATGTCGCGTTCACTTACCCTATACCAAAAACATCTTTTCTTATCAGACGTTAAGATTATCAAAAATCTTATCTATGACATAACCAACCCCGCACGGCTTATCGCGCTTCTTATCGACCGTGGAGTTTGAAAATGCTCCGATGCGGGTCACTAGACGCTGCTATTGGTGTCTTTCTGATCGATGTCACGATCAGCGAGGTCGGAGTGAAACCGAAGGATGTAATTTCCGCATCTGTCAGAGACAGCCGAAAGATTGTAACGGGACAATCGGTTTGCGGACCAGATAAGCCGGCAGGAATTATCCATAATATGCCTATATATTCTATCGGAATGAGCATTACATGTACTGTATCGTATTTAGCCAAGTAACTTCTTATCACTGTCCAAAAATGCCCGAGGCGTACTCACTGCACCCTGACTACGGGTTTGAACGCGACTTTAAAGGATATGGAGAGAAAGGACTCGTCGGCTTGAAGTGGCCAAACAAAGCCAAGATTGCTGTCTCTTTCGTCATCAACTATGAGGAGGTAAACTCTTAACTCAAATGCCAATCCATTATAAAGTGATCGCTGACCGAGACAAGGTTTAGGGTGGTGAGCGATGTGTTCAAAGTGGCGATGGCGTTTCCGAAACAAATCTTCGGGAACATCCTGGGGTGGCGCGCATCAACGAGCGCGACTACAACGGCGAATCTGAGTACGAGTATGGGTCTCGAGTAGGTTTCTGGAGATTGTTCAAGCTCTTCAACCAAAACAAAATGAAGTTTACTCTATACGCAGTTGCGCAGGCTATTGAGAAACAACCTGAAGTTGCTACGCGCTGTGTCCAGGAGGGTCACGACGTCGCCTCACATGGGTATCGCTGGGTTGACCACCATGACTGGTCCATCGACAAGGAGAAAGAATACATCAAGAAAGGAATCACCAGTTTAAAGAAAATTACAGGATATGCGCCAAAAGGTTGGTATTACGGCCGTCCATCACCCCACAGTCGTGCTCTTGTTCCGCAGGTCTATGAAGAAATGGGCGAAGAGCTGGCATGGGCTAGCGACACTTACACCGACGATGTCCCGTACTGGATAGACCTTCCAAGCGAACGCGAAAATCAAAATGCCAAGGGCTGTCTGATGGTACCATACAGCTATGACTGCAACGATTTCAAGTTCCTCATCCCCACGGGATTTCGCGATCCTAGTAGTTTCTACACCCATCTCAAGAACGCTTTCGATGTGCTGTACGAGGAGGGCGAGGCTGGCGAGCCAAAGATGATGACTGTTGGCCTGCATTGTCGCATTATTGGTCGACCAGGACGATTCAAGGCGTTGAAGGACTTTGTTGAGTATATCGCTCTGAAGGAGGGCGTGTGGGTGGCTTCGAGGACGGAAATCGCGAAGTCCTTTAGGGAACAATTTCCTTATAAGAGAGGCCAACTAGCATAAGGCATGATATTTAGGCACAGTTGAGGATAGGAACTGTTTTAGTCATCACTCCCAGTCAACCCCGGAAGCGGTCACAACATTTATATCTCTGATGACTTGATTTCTAATAACTTAGAAAGCCATGTTGTAAGGTAAAGCTTGGAATATGGAATGATACCCTGGGATTTGGCGTACGCCATTGAGTGGAACCAGCCCCCTCCGCTTCCTTCCGAACTCTAGCCTGACTATGGTTCGGAAATAAAAATGCCGGCCGAGAGAAAACGCTTGACGAGGTTTTGACCGATCGGCGGTTGCATTATGTCAGCCTCCTCATAAGAAGCCAAGAAAAAGACGCAGCTTCTGGAATCGATACATCCCGTCCCGAATACTTAAATCAAGTTAAAACTCAGCATATACGAAAGAGCCCCTACTCAACGGCCTTGTATCAAATATGACAGAGTTGTACCAATTGTCGGCAACTGACATTGTTGCAAGAACTCGAGATGGCCAGCTCTCGGTCGAAGAATACGCGCAGTCCCTGTTAGGTCGTATCAAAGAGCGGGATCCGGTGGTCAAAGGGTGGGCTTACATCAACCCCGATCAAGTGCTCTCTGAAGCGAGAAAGCTAGATCAAGTTCCCAAAGAAAATCGTGGACCATTACATGGTGTTGCGATTGCTGTCAAGGATGTTATTTACACGAAAGGTGAGTTGATATGTAGACAAGAATAACTCAGTTATAAAAAGACATGATTTTGACATCTCGGTCAATACAGACATGCCCACGCAGTTTAATTCACCACTCTACAAAGGCGATGCTCCCCAGGTTGACGCAGCCAGCATCATCATCCTACGCAAGGCCGGCGCTCTGATCCTAGGCAAAACGACCACGACTGAATTCGCAGCCACCACTGAAGGACCACAGACGACAAACCCACACGATAGCTCTCGCACACCTGGAGGCTCATCATCTGGATCTGGAGCAGTTGTTGCTGACTTTCAAGCCCCCATCAGCCTCGGAACGCAGACGGGAGGAAGCACCATCCGTCCGGCATCATTCAATGGTATATATGGGTTCAAGCCAACCTGGAACTCTATCTCGAGAGAAGGCCAGAAAGTTTTCTCGTTGATGCTTGATACTCTGGGAATATTTGCTCGAAACGTAGCTGACTTGAACCTCCTCGCTGATGTCTTTGCTTTGGAGGACGACCAGCCTCCGCCAACGGATTTTAGTGCTCAGAAGGGCAAGTTCGCTGTCTGCAAGACTATGGTATGGCCTGAAGCAGGGCCTGGGTTGGTGAAAGCGATGGATAAGGCCGTTGAACTCTTAAGATCAAGTGGCGCAACAGTTGACGAGATTGAATTTCCTGAACATCTCCAACAATTACCTGAATGGCACTCAGTCATCTTCAATACCGATGGAAGGACAGCCTTCCTACCCGAATACAAGGTGGACAAGACCCGTATTGCTGATCAACTTGCGGGCTTTGTCGAGAACTGTCAGAAGATATCCAGGGCTGCGCAGCTCAAAGCTTTTGATAGCATTGCCGCGGCCAGACCGGTTGTGGATGCAATGCTTGCCAAGTATGATGCGGTATTGACTCCAAGTGTACCAGATGAGGCACCGCGAGGTATTGAGTCGACGGGAAGCGCTTCTTTCAACCTTATATGGACGGTCAGTAAATCGTAGGTTGGAAACGGACATCGAGAACTGACTTGGATTAGGCACTTCACGTCCCAGTTATCAACATCCCGGGATTTGCGGGTGAGAATGGGATGCCCATAGGGCTTTCTCTCGTGGCGCCCCGATACAATGATAGAAAGCTTCTGGCAGTGGGCGAAGAGGTTGGGAAGCTCTTCGAAGCATCAGGAGGATGGAGATAGGTAGTTGAGAATAACAGCTATTATTGTTTACGCTGAGAGCGACACTGGTGGTATACACGCAGTACCCTTGCTGAAACTATATATAGTTGCTCTCGCTGTAGTATATCTAACTCATGTAAAACTTGGCCGAGTAATCTGATTATAATAGAGAAGACATTAAAACGTGGAGAGTAATCTGTCTACAACAGAGCAGAGCTCATAAACTCAAAAGCAGCTTGATTGTTGACTCATTCACTATTGAATGTCTTTCTAATAATAAAGTTTGTTTGATTGATATCATCTATTTCGTAAATAAAGATCGCTTATGCTTAATATGACGCCCCTCATAGGTAATAAATAACTCTTCCTTCAAAGAGCCTTCTCGCTGTACGAGACACAGCGCAGCTAGCAATTTCATCCTCCCCGTTCTTTTGCACTAACACGGGAATAGTTCCTTTGCTGTGCTCAAGAAGAATATGTCTTGTATTGCTTTCCTTTCGTCCTTCCTCCGAGACGGGGGAAGGAGTGCGCTCTGGCGTGGGAGGTCCGTCTCTCAGGGGTGTGGCTGATAGATCTGCTGCAATGGTACCCTGGATGCTGACTGCTGATCCTAGGCATACTGCTCCGGTGAGTTGGAGTGTTGGGTGAGGTAGACCCATAGAGTATGACTGGACGTAAATATCGGATGTCTTGCCATCAGCAGATCGGGTAGGTGAGCTGAGCATGGCAATCTTAGGGGTGCCGCGGACTAGACCTGCAGCCTTTGTGGATGTAGCAAGACCCATATCCACAGCGCCTTGACATCTTATTGTCTCAATCAAGGCGTGTTGTGTCTCGGGGGCAGTATCTGTAAGGAGGGCCGAAACAGCTGATGCACTGATAAGGACAAATGGATTGGCGGCATCAATCAAAGTAGCTCGAATCTGGAAGGGAGCGAGCTCAGGTACCAATGCCGATGGGTCGACATTCAACCACTGTTGCTTCTGGCCGGAGGGGAACAGGCTTCCTGCCATACTTCCAGCGGGATCGACAAAGGAGCATCTGACTTCGCTGCCGGCAGTCTTGACACCAGGGATGATGAAGTCGCCATCCTCGCGGTAGTTGCCGTGTCCGTCTAGTTGTACAGTCTCCACGATAACTCGGCTAGTGTTTGTGTTGAAGATTCTTACATCAATCTCAGTCTGTCCAGGCTGTGTTGCGACGAGTTGCTCCTCAACGGCAAAAGGACCAACACCAGAGCTCATGTTTCCACAATTTCCAGAGAAATCCACAGACTCCTTGCCCACTGCAACCTGGACGAAAGTGAAGTCGACGTCGGCATCTGGTCGGGTAGAAAGAGAAATGACAGCAACCTTGGAGGTCGTCGAAGAGCCACCTCCGACGCCATCGACTTGTCGTGCATCATTGTTTCGCGAACCTAGAGCAGAAACCAGATGGGGACCCCACTCGGATTCCTTTTCAGGGAGGTCTTTGCGGTGGATGAAGAGGCCCTTTGATGTCCCGGCGCGCATCAGCACGCATGAAAGGGCATGTCGTGTGGGACAGGGTTCTCTTGGGGGTGGGACCGCGATAGCCATGGTGCTTATTGTATAGGTAGAAGAGGTTAGATGGCTATGTGAATGAGAGTACTAGATGGGATAGATACACGTATTCAAAAATACGAGCATTGGAACCCAAGAGTTAAATAAAACTCGTTTTCTAAATTGACGCGCCATCTTGACCCGGATAACGGCATTGCATTGACCAGAGATGACATGGTTCAAGACTGAAGAACTTGGCTGCAGTAATACTGGAGATGCCGTGGGAGGATAAGACGGGAGCGAAAAGAAAGTTATGCCGCGGGAACGGCGGGAAAAGTGGCAAGGGCTTTCATCGCCCGAATTGAAACTCGCCTGTAGAGGACCCATTGAACCCAAAGAGTGGATCTTCAAGGAATGACGCGTCTTGATTGGAAGGCCAGAAAGGCTGCTGCCAACTCCCGCTCTCCATATCCGGTGCTTGTCCTGGGCCTGGGACAACACCTGCGAAGTTCGTCATTCCCGCGGGATAATTTGCGGGGAAATACACAGGTTGAGGCTGGGCAGAGTGGAGATAGTGTTCCCCATCAGCTTGGGGCATTTTCGGAGCGCAGTTGACTCCGTAAACAGCTGATTCGCCCGTATTGAAGTTGCCGTCCCGTAAGAAGCTCTGAATGATACCGTCGATGTTGATCCAGTCTGAGCCGGGGGATGGAACAGCGCTACTACCCACTTCAACCGGCTGCACTTCTTGACTCCGTTCTGTGCTTTCTTGGCCATTCCCGGTATTTCCGAGGCCGTCGAAGCCAAGCTGGGGCAGTTGCTGTTGAGACTGTTGGTCACGCGAGCGCGAGGCTGGTTCAGCTTCGAGTGCGTCATCGGGAAGATCATCAACCACGACACCGTATTTGCTCATGAGCCTGTGAACGATCACTGCAGCTTTTTGCACGGCTGAGTTGGTCTCCTGGTTTTCTTTGAAGACGGCCAAGCACGTCATCAAATTGACATAAGCTGTAGAACCTTTGCCATTCTTGGCAGCGATACGACAGTGGATTGTAGCAGCGACATATGTAGCGTAGGAAATGAGGTATGGTGCTCGACGGACCGAAAATGCTCGATGGTATGCTCGGAGCAGACTGCAAATGCTGGACGCTGCTGCTGAGCATTTTATGACTGAGTCGACTGAAATAGATCGAAAGGTGTTGTACAAATGTCCGTCAGCGACGAAGGGACGATGCAAAAGGATGACAAGAACGTTATACATCGCACTGGAACGTTAGTCACATCATGCGTGAAAAGGGTCTGGCTGGCTTACTGGAGACTCAAGACGTGAGGCGGAGGGACGGTAGCACCAGGCGTATTGGATACTTCGGGCTTGAGATGATCGGGCAAATCACTCTGCCACTCACGTAACTTGCGCTGCAGCCGATTCAACACCTTTGACAGCTCATCCGGGCTTTGGTCCGAGGTTCGTACAGTGTAGATGGAGCTCAGAACTTCACTCATGACGATGGAAAGCTTGCAAAGTGCCGTGAAGGTGGAAATGCTGTAGGCCGGCGAGCCCGGGTATTCGTTCTTGGATGTTGAGTAGGCGAACGGCTGCCAGAATTCCAGCTCGGAGTATGTGTCGATAAATTTGATGGGGACCATGGCGTCAGCGTCTTTGAGAGTTACGGGCCGGCCTTGATATAGACTTTGGATCTTGTCAACCACTACTTCTGTTAGTTGGTGATAATTCATGTTGAGCAAGCAACATACCGAACGCTCCCCAGAATACACGACGACGTATCTCGAGATCCTCATCCGAGAAGAGGTGTGAATTGGTCAAGTCAACATGCAGACCAAGGTCGATCAACATGCGAAAGGCTAACCCGGCGTACAACCATGCCGCGCTTCTCTCATCACCCAGCGCGAACAAAGAATTCGTCATGACCAGCAAAGCCTGGATGGTGGTAATGTCGCTACGGTCCAGAGAACCTCCCAGTAACTCACGCACCCTCTCGCGGTACTTCCATCCTGCTGTTCGAACATCACTGGCATCCTTTCGAACCTCAAGTCTGGGGCTGAACTTGGATGATCCAAAATAGATGGCGTTGAGAAGAAGTTTTGAGAAGTATGGTCCACCGCATGCCATGTCCCGCATGAAGGCGGGTCGATAGGTGATGAGGAACGAATGGTGTTGGCGGTTCCAGTGCAGCGATAGCAGATGCATACCCAGTTCGGGATCGACGCCGTCAAAGTCGAGCTGACCTTTACAGTAGTGAATATCCTCCAATTGGCCTGTTAACATGTTAGCCCAGCATCCTCCACTTTGCAGGAGTACCCACGTTGCTTGACTGCTTCAGCGATAAGGCCACGCTCTACCCAGTGGTCCGGCATCCGCGGCGGGACCTCCTGTTCAACAGGTCTCTCTTGGGCATTATCCTCAAAGAGAGCACTCGTACGGCCATGATAACTCGACTCTCCGTTCGCAAGAACCAGCACGCGGGCAACACCTGTATCCATAGGGCGGGCGGTAGAGTCAGCGTGGTCCCACGACTGGCGACCGGTTGTGCCTCCATCACGACTTGTTTGTTGACTACGTGCATCGGGACTGGCTGCTTCACTCTCTGCGGCCGAAGACGCAGCCTCGCGCGACTGACGTACTCCACTCGGAGACACGGTACGGGCCTTACTACTCTGACTCTTACTCTTGAGGCGCTGATGTCTCTGGCGGCCTTGAGCCTTGCTTACGTCGGGCACAGGCTCGTAGACGCATTCTTTCTCATACGTCTGGCAATTGATGCACGAGGGCCGCTGGCCATTGCACTTGATCTGGGGTACCGTTTAGTCCCGCGGGAAGCCGAGTGATGTGGCAAGGATATGGGATATGGGGGAATGGGGAAAAGGATTAGTCACCTTTCTTTTTCGACAAAATGTACAGGCTTCAGTTGCGCGCCTGCGGAGGCGGGAAGATGGCTGAGCGTCAGGCATTTCTGATTGTGCGAGGCGGAAAGGAAAGAGAGCGCGGGAAGAGACGGGAAGAAGCAGAGCTGGACTTTTCCACTCGGATCCACTGTTGATCCGCGGCACAGACGCCGTTCTTGGTAAAGCGTGGTTTTATTCCCGTCCCTAACCTACCCGTGAGTTTTCTTCCTTCTCCGAGAAACAAGAGCCGCATTCATTAATTAATGAGGCAATTGCTAATGTTTTTGCTTAGTATTAGTTGATGCTGTTCCCCGTCCTCCAATTGTCGATTGCATGTTCAACCGTTTAAGCCTATTCTATTTTAATCAGCCAAGATGGACGCCGTCGCTGCACCACAACCAATCGCTAAGCCTTTGCCCAAGATGGCAACCCAGACAGCACCAGCCCAGAAAGAGAAGATTACCCCTGGCATTTCTTTGGCTGCAGGAGCTGTCGCTGGCGGCATTGAAGCCACTATTACAGTACGTCACTAACCACCGGCACACGGTTTGAATTGATCGCTAACTCAATCAGTACCCTTTTGAGTTTGCCAAAACAGTAGCACAACTCAGCGCAAGACAACAACCGCCAGGCGTCAAGGTCTCGCGCTCGCCTTTTGCCGTTATCTCTCAAACCGTTCGACACGATGGTGTTCGGGCAATTTACACGGGCTGTTCATCGTTGATCACTGTTAGTATCTTCATCCCGACACGCAGCATTCAAGCTAATTGCTTTCCTTAGGGTACTGCAGCCAAAGCTGGCGTCCGCTTTTTGACTTTTGATGCAGTCAAGGCACGACTGGCAGACTCCAATGGAAAACTCACAGCAGGATCCAATATCCTCGCTGGAATGATAGCCGGTGCTGTTGAGAGTGTGACAGTTGTTACCCCCACTGAACGAATTAAAACTGCTCTGTGAGTTAAAATTCTCACTCCTACCAAACGTGTGCACTAATATTACCCAGGATTGATGATGCAAGATCACCAAACAGACGTCTCAATGGTGGCTTCCACGCTCTGCGTACTATCGCAGCAGAACGTGGCATCCGTGAAGTCTACCGCGGTCTCACCTCAACAACCATCAAGCAATCGGCCACATCCGGTGTCCGAATGGGCTCCTACAATATCCTCAAAGAGCTCGTTTCCTCTGACGGAAAGAACCCCTTCGTGACCTTTGGAATCGGTGCTGTGGCGGGTGTCATCACTGTCTACGCGACGCAGCCTTTTGATACCATCAAGACAAGATCTCAATCTGCCAAGGGTGTATCAATTGGCGAAGCCGTGCAGGGAGTTATGCGCGATGGAGGTGTTAGGGCGTTCTGGAGTGGAAGCACCATGAGACTGGGTCGACTGATTCTTAGTGGTGGAATTGTTTTTACTGCATACGAGAACATTGCTGCGTTACTTATGGGTTCGAAATGATTAGATCTGGTTTTATTCTGTGGCATTGGTGGTGTTCATGGTACTTGCAATTTTCTTGGGTTACAGAGATTAGAAAAATACCATCTAGGAAGCAATTTATTGACATACCCAATTCGATCACCAAACTTGAAGTAGTTATGAACTTTCACTTAAAAACTTCGCGCGAAGTACCTGTTGTTGTAGGTCAAGACTATCGAATTGCTGGAAACAGTGAGCGCATATTTACCCTGCTTTGTGCTTAAGATCGTGTCGCACTTTCTGTCAAACGGGGATCGTCACAGTCCCCAATTTTTTAACATAAGCTTAAATCAAGCTTAGTAGGAGTACTTATGTAGATCTGAACATCAATATCAATTCCTCTAATCATCTGGTGATACTTTCAACGTGATTATCATCCTTTCAAAGTTAGCCGAACCAAGACATCAGTAGTTTCGCATGTGACACCACAATTCCTCACGACCGAGGGGAATTCTCGCATGACTCAAGTCTGACTCTAACAGCTATTCCTGTCACCCTATGAAGCTTAGTGACTATTATCCCCGCAAGTGACCTTTCAGAGACCTCGGACTTCCCCGCATCTTCTTCCTCAGCCCCAACCAGATAATTGGTAAGCATAGAGATAACTCTAAGGTTAAGCATAGACTCTGGTCCGTGGGAAGAAGAATCTGGGGTAGTTGGCTGGTATGTCATATCATAGATCGGGAACTCGGTGTTCAAAACTGGGGACGGAGACACAAACGGGAAGATCGTCTCCAACTTTCTGTCTCATTCGCTTCCTGTTCTAGCAACTCGCCTACACGCGCAGCGTTCCCCATGGGGTGAGAATGAGGTCGAGAACATCAAAACTCTTGGCATCAACTCCCGCGGGAACAATGGCGTTTCTCGTAGTCCAGACTGTCTTCCCCCGCAAAGATAATCCCCTGCTACTGGGTTCTCCGCGCCGTCGGGCCCATATGCCAAGCAATCTAAGCTTAAACCAAACCTTAATGGGGAGACGTTAGGCGAGAACGAGTTTTTTCAGCGGCGTAACACCCTGCTGCTAAGCTTCACAAGCGATTGCCAACAAAATCAAGATATTGCCAAGAGGGAAATTCATCCTTGGCTTTGGCGTGTATATAATCCAGAGACTCCTACCCCAGGTTTGACGATATCAGACTCATTTCCACAGCAGCTTTCTTGGCCGCATCTTGTCTATTCTACAGTATATCAGCTACCCCATCCAGTTGCTAAGCAGAAGTCGCCACAATGACTGCTTCACGCAACAACAGCCTCGAGCGCAGTGGGCACGACGAGAAGGCCGAGATGGCCTGCGTCGAAGATGCGGTTCGCGTCGGCCCCATTCCTCCT
Organism: Fusarium graminum; assembly: GCA_013266165.1. Taxonomy (NCBI): domain Eukaryota; kingdom Fungi; phylum Ascomycota; class Sordariomycetes; order Hypocreales; family Nectriaceae; genus Fusarium; species Fusarium graminum. Next base: position 40,943 of record JAAGWP010000357.1, read on the forward strand.
ACCGAGATTCAAGCTCGCTTTCCTCTTCTTCGAGATCTCTCGCAGGAGCGCATGGACGAGCTGAACAAGCGCGTTCGCAGCAAAATTGATTGGCACATGATGCCATGTGTGACTCTCATGTTTCTGATGAAGTAAGCTGCCCGACCTTTCCTGGAAGACTAGGACTAACAGTTCAGCTACCTGGATCGCATCAACGTCTCCAACGCTCGGCTCGCTGGTCTCCAGGAAGATCTCAACATGGACGACACGATTTGGAATACAGGCATCTCGACTTTCTACGTTGGTTATCTCATTGGCCAACTCCCCGGTAATCTCCTCATGGCCAAGACGAACCCCAAATTCTTCCTCCCCACCATCATGCTCATGTGGAGTGCGGGCACCATTTGCATGCCCGCCATGACCAGCGGCGCCGGATTCTGCACTGTTCGATTCTTTATTGGTTTGATGGAAGCTCCTTTCTTTCCCGGTCTGACACTCATGACATCTTGTTGGTACACCAAAGAGGAGAGTCCGTTCAGAATGGCAATTTGGCACGCTGGTAACACAATCTCAAACATCATCTCTGGTTTCTTGGCTGCTGGTATTCTCGAGCACATGGACGGTATTGCCGGTATGCACGCTTGGCAGTGGTTCTTCCTCATTGAGGGTATCGCTTCAGTCCTCGTCGCTGTTGTCTCTTACTTTGTTCTTCCCTCCTGGCCCCACGACACCAAGTTCTTCACTGAGCAGGAGCGTGAGATGGCCCAGTACCGAATCCTCGTGTCTAACGGTGGCGTTGACGAGAGTGTTGGTGGAACTTGGGACGGCGTCAAGGATGCAGTTCGTGATCCCTTCACCTGGTTCTTCTGCCTCATGCACTTTGCCCTTGTCACTGCTCAGAGCTTCAAGGACTTCTTGCCTTCTGTAAGTGCAACCATATTTCAGATTGAGAGGTCACCAACTAACAAAGCCCAGATCATGAAAACTTTCGGCTTCAACAAGATGACAACATACCTTATCCAAGCTCCTCCCTACGCCCTCGCATACATCTCTGCTTGTCTCATCGCCTGGTCTTGTGGTCACTTTATGGAGTCAACATACCACGTTGTCATTCCAATCATTCTCTCTGCAGCTGGGTGCGGTATCCTCATCGGCACAATCAACGTTGCGGCTCGATACATTGGTATCATTCTTCTCGTTTGCGGTACCTACAACGGTCTTAACTTGCAGCTTTCGTGGGAGACAACCGTTGTTCCTGCCCCTAGAGCCAAGAAGGCAGCTCTTATCGCTATTGCCAACTGTATCAGTCAAGTCAGCCATTGGTTCAGCCCCTACTTCTATCCTACAAGTCAGGAGCCCTTTTACCGAATGGCGGGTGGCCTGCTGCTCCTCGGATGCGCCTTGACTGTTTTATCAGCATTCCTTGTAAGATGGAGAGCTATCAAGCTCAACAAGAAGCTCGATGAACAGGAGGGATGGACTCCCAACTCCGGTGTCGAGCGTGGCTGGCGATATAAGTACTAGTCTGGATAAGAATTACCGAAATCGAGGAGTCAAGGGGGGAACGTGAGCGTGATGGGTCGGCGTATGGAATTGTAGCTCAGGAAATATTTGAAGTTTATTATTATATGAGAAATGAAACTCGATTAAGCGACTTGTTCACTCAACAACAGCGCCTCAATTGATCTTGACAATTGTTTATCATCATCTCTGCTTCGGAATACCTGAAAAAAGATTGATGCCGTGGGATGTTACTCATAGGTATGCCGCACCACGACCGTCCGAAGAATCTGATTGTCGACACTGGCTCCAAAGTCCTTATTCTCATCGCCCATACTGCTGCTTTCCCCAGCATCATCTCCTCCGCGGACCTGAGTAGTAACGTACGCCTTTCCAGTAGGAATGAGGATGTTTTCATCACTTCCCAATTCTTCACCGTAGTGAACACTCTGTGGAGTCTGAGTTGCATTTCGAGATCGTTTGTGCGACGAACCCATCATCTCAAATTGGGATTTGGAGTAGTTGGAAGAGTAGCCGGACTTATCCTTGTGAAGGATCGACTTCCACAGCATTGGCATGAACGGGAAGCAAGCACAGACAACTCCGATGCCGCATTCGGCGATTCTGGTTTTGGTTAGCGGAAAACCAGTAGGCTGAGGCTGGAGTGACTCACCCAGTGAGATTGATTTGCAGAAAGACGTAGGTCTGATCTTTGCTTTCCCCCTTTTGGATGATAAAGACCAGCCTGACAAGACTAAAGATGCAAGCGATACCACCAACACCAAAAATGGCGGCGATCTTCAGTTTAGCTAGCAGGCCCACTTGGAGTTTCTTGGTGAGCGGACAGGGAAGTAGGAGAACGACAATATCGCTGATAAGACTGATGATGTTGTCGACAAGGATAAGGACGCGCTGGTTAAAGCAATGACCATCGGAGGTAGCCCCCCAGAACATCGATATCGGACGACAGATGAACATTTTGAGAAACATCATGACGATGTAGTAGATAGCCATGACGAAGAGAAACCCATAGATCCACTTGACGTATGTCTTGTAAGGAGCGAAAATGTTGGCAAGGAAAAGAAGAATAGCTGCCTTGATGGCAAAGACGGTCGGGCCGTAATTGACCATGGTTGCATAAACTGTCTGGATGAGTGTCAGCCGGTTGTCATTCCTAGTGTCGGCGTGGAAATGACTTACTTGGGTGTATTGAGGTATCAGATCATTTGGGACATCCCATTGGTGTAGACCTCCTCCATATCTCAACACTGGGAATGTTTAGCTTTGATTGCTGGAGGTCAACGATATTACTCACTCATGAGACAGATAGTGCAGTACCCCATAAATCCAATCTTGGTGCAGGTGAGTAAGGATGAAGCTGTGAAACTGTTGGTGACGACTTACGTATCCGATAACACATGCGACTAGAAACCTCTGTTAGCTGTAGAACTCCGAGTGGCAAAGTTACCAACATACTGTCATCTCGGCGCAATCTCATGGATAACCTGTAACGGGCCCACAAACGAAGGCCAACGAATATGGAGCAAACCGACATAGCAATCGTGTTGGAAACAATGCAGATGTAGAACATCTCCCGGTTCGGATTGTCAAAGTTTGACTCCTTGCCAGGAGGCGGCTCCATACCTGGTTTGATCATGGTGGATGAAAATTCTGTACGGAAATATTAAGGAGAGTAAGTGAGCAAAAGCTACGGAAAAAAAAATGAGGAATTAAACTTCTAAAAGGAGATTCCAAGGACACGACATTTTTTCCAGTTTAGACATAAATATGTACCGTAACAAGACGTGTGAAGATGAGCTACGACAAAGGGGGCGAATAGTTTGATCACCCAAATCCTTCAACAATGGTAATGAGTGGGCCATTCACATCGCTTGGTCTAGGATATCCAGTGGCGGATGTTGAAGGAGCCGGGAGCATCATAGTTGCTTATTGCGGCAGCTTATTTGTCGAACTTTGCGAAGGAGCCGGCCAGTGACGACCCAGATTAAAGGGCCCTCATTGCTCTGACGCATTCTTCTTTTCTCGTACAGGACCGTGGAGATCAGAGAAAACACTCTCTTCTCTCCATCATGCCGGCACAGGGGTAAGTTTCTTGGGCTGCAGGGGTTGATTGGCCGAGATGAGTTGGTCAAAAGAGACACGTACCTGCGTTGAGGAGAGAACAATTGCGCCCTCGGCATACAGATATATTTAACGGGATGGCAAAACTTACGCCGAAACGTGGTGGGCACGGGTTGCGAACTGTCAGAAACGATATATGTCTGTCTACTGCTGATCACTGCTCAAACGACCTCAAAGTGGTATGAGATACGTACATGATACTGATATAAGCAACCGTACCGAGATTAAACCTGCAACGGCAGCCAACTCGCCCTCGGCACTCACAAACGACAGAAAAAGTGTTGTGGTATGCATGCTGGTCGTTGCAGCGTTACATCGTGTCTCGGGCTCGGCCCATTAGTTGATGATCACCGTTCAACTTCTCCACCGGCATAATTCCCCGGCCGTTGATGTCTCAAATGTGGATCTTTGTTTTCCTTTTTTCCTTTTTTCCCCCATTATTTTTATGCCCTCTGATGGATCCGCTAAAATTGACAGTTGTGAGACTTGGTGGCAGTACCCCTGTTGTTTGCTTGTGATTTCACAGGTGAATCACGTATTGTTCTCCCAGCCGAGTCTCTTGGCCGTCAGTTGCACTAGTGGGTGGATTTGACAGATAACGAAAAAAGCAATTTAATGGCACGACATTCTTCTGACAGCTGCATGCTCTGCATGGTCTGGCTAAGTTGCCAATAAGTCCACTAATACATTCTATCGCGAGCGAATGTATCCACAGATATCACATGTGTCTCTAAAAAATGGCTTGAGCATTTGGTGGCGAGGAAATGCCCCCTCGCATATTGAAAGGTGACGAGGAAACAAAAAACGTCCAACGATTCAGCTGCTTGCATGTCTCGGCCAGTTTCTCCAGGTCAAACAATTCACCTATACCTTGTTAGCTGGAATGTTACCAGAGATAAGCAACTTACCGATCGGCATTCCCCATCCAGCCAACATGTATTCATGCATCAAAATAGTCCCCGACGGAGGCGGATATACCTGCAATAGAAAGTCAACACGTGAGACAACAGCCCTTGGCACAGTTACTCACTTCCCAGCTGATAGCGTCACCAGCCACCGAGGCGAAACCTGTGTTCCATATCCACTTCAGCACGTCCATGGTTCCTTCGACACCTGCATGCTGCGGACAGGTGCTCGCAGCATAGGCCATCTTGGCCTGCACGCTCATGTTATGCTCCCACTCCTTGATCACGCCAATACGTATGAGCAGTATGTCGCCTCTCTGGAACGTGATGTTGCACTCCTTTGCAATCGCCAGAATATCCTCTAGCCTGATGCTGTGCAGCGAAAAGGTTGAGTATGTTATGCCGTTCTTCTCAGCCCATGATGCGTAATCAATGAGGACCCCACGACCTGCATGTAATAGTCAGAACTGCCTCAACATTGCTTTTTCCAAGAGTCAATTGTACCTGTGATACCCTCCTGCGCCCAATGATGAATGCCGATCCGGTCGTTGGAGCGGTCCAAGATCTCTTCTTTAGTGGTTCCGCCATAAAATACTCGCTCTTGGCTGCCTTCTTCACGAGGCATAGAAAAGTGTCGCAAGCCATCCCACTGGCTACTCTGTTCTGTCACATTTGTCAACAAGTGAGCACCACAACATGAAAAAGAAGCACAAACGCGGATTCATCACGTAGATGTCGTCAAATGCCACGCCGCCAAGCAACGGCACCATTTTGAGTTCGCAGGGCTGTCGGTTGAAACAAGCAAATTCCAGCTTGTTCAGATCCCATCCCAGGTTGACCCTTATTCCTGTTCTGATCTGTGTCTGCGCAGCCTTTGCTACCCGCTCTGGTGTGAGCAGGACAAGCCTTCCTAGGCCTTCTTCCCGACTGCCTGGTTCACCTATCCATACGCGCTTTGGATCTGGGAGGTCGTTCCAGTTCTTTTCCATGAATGAGGGATCCATTATGTGAGACATGACGAGGTTTGAGGTAGAAGAGATTGAGGAGAAGAGAATGCACGCAAGATCAAATGCAGCTGTTATGCTGCTTGTATACCACGATTCCCCTCGTAACAATGATGGCGCCTATTGGTTCTGCTATGTAGGAGTTGTGCAAGTTGTCCCACATTCCAGCCTTCTTCGACCCTGCATGAACCTAGCCCAAAGCATAATCGCCTCTATCTCTTACTGTCTTAAATACATGTTTGCGTTCTTATCTGTTGGTCATGAACCATGTCCCCAAGTGGGTATCCCGCATGCAACACAAACACAATAGGAAGCGACACCGACCATCCTTGTATGCAAAACATGAGACCCGATGTCTGCGTTCCATCCTTCGGCGATCGCTAAACGTTCCGCTAGGTGGGGTCTCCAAGGAACCCTTCCTTTCACTTAAGGTCACCTTGCCGATCATGGCTGTTCGTACTCTGCCAGTCCAAATCGTGTTCCTCAAATTGACCTGCCTGTCTTCTTTTTTTTTTTCTTTTTCCTCGTATCACATACGCTTTGACATATTAAAAATGCCACAGACCGGGAACCAGACAAACTTGTACAACAAGCTTGTCATTGCATTTGTAGCCATTGGCGGTACCGTAAGTCTATCCTTTTGCCGCGCATGTTCCCACAATCACCGCCCATCACAATTACATTCAACTTTACCTACGGCATACTAATATATCCTGCAGACCTATGGATATGCCGCCTCAATCATTGGAAGCACCATTGGACAGCCCGGTTGGTATCAGTATTTCGATCTTCCGAATGCTGGCGAACCGGGCTATGACACCATCACCACACCTGCAATTGCAACTGCCAATGGTCTCTTTTCTGCTGGAGGCGCCGTAGCATGTCTGATTCTCATGTGGGCCTGTGACTACTATGGTCGCTTGAGAAGTATTCAATTTGGCTGTGCGTTGGGTATTCTTGGAGGTGTACTTCAATGCGCTGCTCAAAATCTTGCGTAAGTTATTGTGGCAATCCCGCACGGACTAGTCTAATGAGTTCACGATAGTATGTTTCACGCTGGAAGATGGATCATGGGAATGTGTGTTGGCGTTATGGCTACTGTAACACCTATGTATCTCTCTGAGATGTCCAGTCCTTTGGCACGCGGCTGGCTCGTCGGCCACCACGCCATATTTCTTGTCTTTGGTTACATGTTATCATCTTGGATTGGATTCGCCGTCTACTTCTCCAAGAACCTTGAGTTCGGTTGGCGATTCCCCTTGGCTTTTCAAGTCCTGCCTCCGCTGGTGCTACTCCTGGGATCCCCTTGGATTCCTCGCTCACCTCGATGGCTCATGTCAAAGGGACATAAAATTGAGGCATGGAACGTTCTGGTTCGTCTTCGCAAGTCGTCTAGTGATCCAGAGGATCTTATCGCCAGGGAAGAGTATCACCAGATCGAGAAGCAACTTGAACTAGATGCCAAGAAGCTAGAGGCCTACGGAGGTAGTCCCTGGAAGGCTGTGTTCAAGAAGAAGAGCTACCGCACCCGCATGATCATTGGCTTCATGACTCAATGGGGAGCTGAGTTTGGAGGCCCTCTTATCATTGTGAGTAACAATCTCTCAAAGGAAGCTATGTAACTAACATGTTCAAGAACAACTATGCCGTCATTCTCTATACCAGCCTGGGACAAACAGGGTACATGCCTCTTCTACTCTCAGCCTTGTGGTTGACCACGGCCGGTCTAATTTACAACCCTGGTGGTGCTTGGCTGCACGACAAGGTCAACTCGCGCCGAAAGATGTACATGACTGGCTTCACTGGTATCGTCGTCACTACTTCCATCTACTGTGCCATGGTCTCGCTTTATGCAGGAACAGACAACAAGGCAGGCAATGCCATTGGCGTGCTGTTCATGTTTCTTTACCTTGCCTTCCAAGGAACCTTTTGCAACACTACCATGTATCTCTACGTGTCGGAGATTTTCCCAACTGAGATCCGATCGATCGGTATTGGTTGGTCCTTATTTGGGCAATTTGCTGGTAAGTATCCTCTCCACACTTGTCCTCGCAGACTCTGACTATATCTATAGCTACGATTATCCTTCTCCAGTCAGCGCCCATTGGTTTCAACGCCGTGGGATGGAAGTACTTCCTGCTCATCATCTGCTGGAGCGCTCTTTTCATCCCTGCCATTTACTTCTTCTGGCCTGAGACTGCCAGGTTGTCTTTGGAAGAAATTGGCAAGCAATTTGGGGACGAAGTTGCCGTGCACATTAACGATGCCACTGAGGAGGAGCGTGCAGCTATCGATAGGGAACTAATCGGGGGAGGTTATGGTGATAAAAACGGTCTTGGCGATGCTATTCATACCATCTCATCGAACAACAGTAGTCAAGCTGGTTCTATAGTACACTAGGAGGGTCTGATATTGGAATGCAGGAACGATAAGCCATTCAAGTGGCATGAGAATATTGTCTACCAACCCGGTAGCTTCACGGTTTAACAGGTCGGTCATCAAATAGATACCTAAAGTTGAAACAGATGAACCCAGCTTGTTCCTTGGTAATCATTTGCTTCCGATCGGTACGATACCAAATCACCAGCCCAAAGCCAATATTCAGTTTTGCGGCACAGCGCGGCTCGGGTAACAAAACCAATAATTTTCATTTATGACAAACGTTAAGGTAACAACACTAGCCTCGCAAGTACATGCACATGTCAATCAGCACAATCATATGATGGGTGCGGGATCACACCCCAGTCGATGGGCCTGCTAGCTGCATAGGGGCTCCCAGGGTCCCTGGGTTCATCCATGTTCCGCATAATTACCACGCGGGATCAGCCGTCAAGGAACTCTCCCCGGAGTAGACGATAATGCGCGGACCAAAAGACCTATTAAATCATAATAGCAGAGTCAATTTCTAGCTAAATTGCGCGGCCACCATCGACATCGAGATTCACGCCAGTGATAAACGAAGCCTCCTCGCTTGCAAGAAATACGGCGGCTTTGGTTACATCCCGGATTTCCCCCATACGCCCCAAAGGTACATTACCTAGCGCTTTCTGAACTTCTGGGGTGATCTCTTTACCGATGAAGGTTTGGAGTAGACCTGTCATGGTCGCAAGGGGACAAATGGAATTGACACGGATTCCGTCGGGCCCATACTCAGCAGCAAGTCCCATTGTGGCCTGTCATATCTTGGCATTAGTTTTCTCGTTTCGTGAGGATTTAGCCAATGCAACAGCAGACTTTGTGCCGTGTTGTTTCAGCCGGGGTGTAAAATGGGGCGCCTTACATTTGCGATTGCTCCTTTGGATGCATTGTACCACACCAAACCAGGTCTTGGACGATGGGCTCCCACAGAGGCAATGTTGATCATGGAACCCTTTGTGCCCTGTTTCTTTATCTGTGAAGTGAAGGCGTTACTGCCGAGGAAGACGCTCTTGACATTGACGTTCATGACCATGTCAAACTCTTTCTCGGTGACCAAATTGGTGCTCTGTCACAATTGTCAGTCCAAGGCGATATTACCTAGTGATTGGTGCCCACTCACCTTGTTTTCATAGCTTGTGCCGGCATTATTGACCAAGATATCAACTTGGCCCCAGAGCTCAACAGCCTTGTCAATTGCACTCTGCCAATCTGCAGCTTTAGTGACATTCAGGTTTTGGAATGCGAGAGCCTCCGACTTTGCTGCCACCTTTTTGCCTGCTTCTTCGTTGATATCGCAGACCAGTACTTTGGCGCCCTCTTCAACGAAGTGTTCCGCAATACCTTGACCGAAGCCAGATGCAGCGCCTGTCCACCCGTTGTCTCAGCGGCCGTCAAATATGCAACAGTTTCAAGACTGACCTGTAACGATGGCGACCTTTCCTTCCAATCGGCTCATGATTCGTAGGATGTAATAAGAGAGTGGTAGATCGCCTGCTTTCCGCAGGCTGGATAGGCCGGGATGTGGTCGTGATATAATTTATTCCGCTCTGCTAGTGACGGTGCCTCGTGACTGTAGATATGCAGTTCCCCGAGGGGTTGTTCAAAGACTCGAGCATCCGAAATCGCAGATCTTAGCCGTTCGGGGCAGGTGGCTTGAACTTACGCGATAACATGAGTGAGACAACTCGTTGGTGATGAGAAGCGGGGAAGTTACAATGACCACTACTAACCAAGTTGTTACGCATGTACCCTAAGGGGCCAGAATATGATGACAATCACCACCACCCTGATAACAATATTTCGCACCTATTAACGAGATAAAACTTGGATTAAATCCCGTACGGAATCTTGGTTTCGTTCTTCATGTAAACAACCCTACAAGGCTACCCTATAACTCTGATAGTGTCACTTGCCACTAACCCCACATCATCAAGATATCATGGCGTACAAACTCCCATTTGAAGTATTGATTCTCGATACAATAAATCAAAAAGGAATCCGCTGACCCGATTAGCTTAATCGCCCCGATCTTCTCATCACTGAATCCTACGTCGAGGGAAAAGCCAAAAGCGCGGCTTCAAGAGAAACTTTTGACGTGCTCGGTGAGCCACTCAGTGACCATTGAATATTCCACCGGGCTGACAATCAAGATCCGGGAACGAACCAGCCCTGGCTTAAAGTCACCAACAATTCGGCGGACGATGTTGATTCAGCTGTTAGAGTCGCTCACAATGCATTCCAATCTTTCAAAAAGACATCACCACGAGCACGCGCACAATGGCTTCTCAAGTGGGATGCCTTGATTCGCAAGCACAAGGCTGATTTAGCTACCCTCCTAGTCTACGAGACTGGCAAACCATATGTTGAGGCAATCGGAGAGATGGACTATTCTCTAACATTTACAGCTTGGTTTGCAGGCGAAGCTGAGAGAATCCAGGGCACATGCTTCGTCCCATCCGCACCAAGCAGACGCGTCTTCACGATTAAGCAGCCACTGGGCGTCGCAGTTGCGCTCGTACCTTGGAACTTCCCTGTTGCTATGATCCTTCGCAAGGCTGCAGCAGCTCTTGCAGCGGGTTGTACCATGGTGGTCAAGCCATCGCCAGAGACACCAGTGACTGCGATGGCTTTGGCAAAATTGGCCACAGAGGCTGGGTTTCCTGATGGTGTGTTGAATATCCTGCCGACAAGCTTGGAAAACACTCCTTCGCTCAGTGAAGCGCTTTGCAAGCACGAGTTGGTTAAGAAGGTCACTTTCACCGGTTCAACTCGAGTCGGGACTCTTGTTGCGAATCTTTGTAGTCTCGGCCTCAAGAAGGTTGTGTTGGAGCTAGGCGGCAATTGCCCTTGTCTCATCTTTGACGACGCCGATATCGAAGCAGCACTACGCGAACTTGTTGGTCTCAAGTGGAGACATGCAGGCCAAGCTTGCGTTACAGTCAACCGCTTCCTAGTCCAGTCCGGCATACACGATGAATTCATCCAGCGTTTCGTTGAAGAGACAGCCAAGTACGTTATAGGCCATGGCGCGTCTGAAGGCACGACACTTGGACCCGTCACCAAGCCCGAGAGTCTAGATAGAGCCGAGCGACTTATTGAAGACGCTGTTTCTAAAGGTGCTCGTGTTGTCACGGGAGGCAATCGTCTTTCCCCGAAAGGAGGCGAGGGGGGATATTTCTTCGAACCTACCATTCTTGCCGACATGACCCATGACACTCTTATATCTTGTGAAGAATGTTTTGCACCTATCGCCGCCTTTTACAAATTCGAAACAGAGGAGGAGGCTGTGCAGGCTGCAAACGATACGCCGATGGGCCTTGCTAGCTATGCTTTCACAAAAAATGCGGATCGAATTTGGCGGTTATTTGAGAATCTCGAAGCTGGAATGATTGCCCTAAATACTGGTGAGTCATGAGTCCCTACCGATAGCATTCTACTGACTGTTGATTTAGGAAACTCGTCTGCGGCTGAGTCGCCTTTTGGTGGCATCAAGATGTCTGGGTTTGGAAAGGAAGCTGGAAAGGACGTGGCTGTCAGCGAATACATGGTCTCAAAGACTGGCACAATCACAGTCGACGGCTTACTCTGAGGAACGACCAAGATATGTGTTTGATTTGAATAACGGCAAAAGTCAGAGGCTGTCACCAGCGGTCTCAATGGCCTAGACTGATACGCCAGTTGAACTTATAGCGTTGCCACCCAGTTGAATCAGATTAGGGACAAGAGCTCGGTGTCAACGAAAACCCACTTGCACACTGAAGAGGGACGGTGCTCCCATTCTCCATACTTGAGAGCTCCTCTTCACAAGGAACATGGAAACATATAAATTGTATCCCGCTGACCCTCAAATTCACTTTATGCCGACACACCTATCACCATCGCCACCAACATTCCATACTTTTGCAAGATATCAAACGCGTAACACATTTCTGAAACCAAAGGCCAAACCTACCATCATGTGTGACCTAGTCTCTACCACCCCCCAACCCAAGCCTTTATCAGGCGAAGGCCGTGTCCTTGTCAACTCATGTGAGTTCGGACAGGCCAAGAAGATCTTCGAGATGCCAACCGTTGTCAAAATCAAGGACTGCGGTTCTAGGTTTTGCCGACAATCCGATGCGTACGAGAAGCCAAATATTTCTACTAATTTCTAGTGTGGCAAATATCTCGAACGGAGCGTATTTATCTCATAGCTATCGATTTTAGACATAGCAATGGAGACCCAGATAGATTTACTGACCCTTCCCGATTCTTCGAATTCATCATGTATAATTGAAAGATCCTGTATGGTTATTGTGTAATGTTATCACTCTAGTCGCAACGGAACAACAGAGCCGGTCATTAGTGCCGAGTGACCGGCCCGCAGCGATTATCGGCGACGACCCCGCACCGTCCCAAGTATGTACATCATAACCTGATGTCTGAAAAGACTTCCAAACGCAAGACAAGCAAGCATTTCCATAATGACTGCCAGAAAAGGACCTTTTAGACTCGTCACAGTAAACACTGCCCCGGAGCGTGCAAAACGTCTAATTGGACGCTTGATTGTTGAGCTTCAAGATGACTATGAGATAATCCACGTCGACAATTGTCAGAGTATGTTATGATGTAAGAGGTTATTTATTTAGGTTCGACTGACATGCTCGCCAGGTATTGATGAGGTGGTGCCCAAAGTCACAGAGCACAAGCCCGATGTTTTGGTGAGTGAATTACACGATTATGGCTGGAAAAGTGTTACTGTTGTCTGATACTATCCCTCCAGTTTTCCGCTTCTATGTGGTCTTCCGAGGAGGCTAAGAAAATCCATACCTTGGCCAAATCTATTGTGCCTGATGTCAAGCTTCACGCGATACCGACAGGGTTGCAGGTTGAGCGGGGACCGGACGCTATTGTGGAGTACCTCGTTGAAAAGGTTCCTCCTTTGCTAGATAGTTAGGAAGACCGATGCCCTGTGATGTTCAAGCAGAGACTTAGACTGTCCCGAGAATCGCGAACAATATGCGCACACACTATCTTTATCCTCATTCTTCCGAATTCATTTACAGCGTTTTGCGACATCTCATTTTGATCATCGGTACGAGCGCATTAGATGGTAAAGAAGATGATGTACTGAATGAACAAAGGATCACCAATATATCTTCCCTCGACTTATGCTCGATAACGAAAAGATGTCAAACCAGCAGCTACTCATTCTCAAACCGGCTCACAAGCGTCCCAATATGTGGCAGAATCTCTACTTTGAACTCGTCACCATGTTTGAGTGTTTCCTTGGGCGTCTTGCCCATGCCCACTCCGGCTGGTGTACCAGTAATGATGATAGTACCTGCTGGAAGCGTTGTCCCCTGAGACAGAAAGCTGATCAACTTGGGAATGCTGAAGATAAGGTCACTACGTAAAGTTAGCAAAACGGTATCCACAGTGATTCCTATTTCCACGACTCACTCCAAAGAACAATCCTGTAGCACTTTGTCGTTTTTCAACCCGCGGATATGAAGCTTGGAGGGGTCTGGTACAGCAGTGGGAGAGACAAGAACCGGTCCTGTAGAAATTGTTAGTGAGAGGATAGTACACAACGGGACCAGAAAAATTACCAATTGGACAAGCTCCATCGAATCCCTTGGAGAAACACCACTGTGACTGGTTTAGCTGCGAGACACGGCTCGACACGTCATTAGCGGCTGAATAACCTAGAACATAGTCTAAAGCGTTCTCTTCCGAAACATTCTTTGCTGCTTTCCCGATAACGACTGCCAGCTCAGACTCGTAATCGCCACTACCATCCTCCTGTGTAATCTTGGGCAGTGGAGTGACAGAGGGCCAGGGGTCGCCCAGAGAGGTACTCGGCTTACTTTATCAGGGATCAGTGAGTGCACGTGAGCGGCCGTTGTGGACTTACAGGAATAGTGTTGGGATGGTGGGAATGTCCATGTTCACTTCTTTCGCATGTTGGACATACTATTCGAACTTTTAGTATTCAGGCGATCGGGAACTTCCAAAAAGAAATCTCACATTGAGACCGATGCATCGTATAGTCCCAACTTCGTCTTGGGCCAAAGGCGACAGAATACGGTTGACAGATTCAATTCTGTCAGTTCTCGAGCCGGGTGATAGAACCGACTGCCCAGAAAAAACGTTGACGTCGATATTCTTCCCATCACGAGCGGCTAGACCCACGTCCAGGCCTTCCTGGGAAGGCTCTCCGATCAGAACAGATGAAGAGTCTGACTTGGGAACAAAGCGCACAAGGCCTATTGCGGATTAGTCTAACAAGCCAAGGTAGAACCTTTCATTGTAGCTTACGTTTGAATGATGAGGAGCTCATATTTGGTCAGTATGATGAGTGAATGAGATTGAACGAGCAATTCCTTGAGAGTGGATAGAACGAGCCATCGAGCCGTTAATTGAAGTGAGGAGCGATTACGTCAACTTGAATTTCGTTGCTCCTGTATCGGACGCTAAACCTCGGTCAAAATTATGGTGCCAACCCGCTGAACCCCTCATCATCACCCCTCACTCATCGATGGGATAGTAATTCCGGGGAATGAATCGAGCCAATCAGCCGAGTGCAACGGATTACGACGCGATCATCTCAAATATCGGCACGTCAGGCTCGATTTCACTGTGCGATCATAATAGTCGTGACCAAGTCTCCTAGTCAAACGTCCATCTCTTTACTATCGAAATGGAAGCTTCAACAGTGGACACTCCGAGCTTTCGGCAGTACCTCCCAGACCTGAACACACCACGATTCCAGACTATGAAGAAGCAAGACGCATACGAACATGTCAATAATTTCAACAAAAACGGCCAGCCACCGTGGCTTCACGGCTTGTACCTTCACTGGCGGAAGCTATTCCAAGAGCCATACCGGGGCATCACGTCGGACGGTACGGATCTATCATCGCCACCCAGAGTTGAACCTCAACTGATACGTCATAGGCATTGTCAAAGATGGACTATTCAAGTTACAAGATGATGGGATTCCTATAAGCAATATCGTCAAGGCTACGAATGACCTTTGTAGTGATCTTAGCGATGACCAAAAGCTCAAGACCTTCTACCACATCGATAGCCCTGAATGGCGATCATGGTCCAACCCAGAGTTTCTCCTTAGCGACAAAGGGATTCGGCTTGATGAGATCACGGGCGAACTGAGAAGCAAAGTTCTGAGAATCTTGGAACTCACACTCTCACCAGAAGGCTATCAAAAGGCGATAGGAGCTATGCGAGTGAACCACTTCCTGGGTGAATTAGTGGAGTCACCCGCAATCATGAACGAGTTTTCCTACAACTTCGTCCTGTTCGGACAACCCTCTACCACCAACCCATGGGGCTTTTCGTTCTACGGACATCATTTATGTCTGAACATCTTCCTTTACAAGTCTCAGATTGTAGTATGTCCCTGCTTTACGGGCGCGGAGCCTAATCTGATCGATGACGGACCGTATAAAGGAACAGAAATTCTCAACAAGGAAGAAGGCCTAGGACTTCGCGTGATGCAAAGTCTACGACCGGATCAACAAAAGGCTTCACAGGTATACGAACTTATGAAGGATCCCTCAATGCCGCATGCTCGCTGGAACCACGATGATCAACGCCACCTATGTGGTGCATACAGGGATAACAGAATAGTTCCGTATGAAGGAATACTGGTTTCTGAAATGTCTTCCGAGCAGCAAGAAAACATACTTTGTATTGCAAAGGAGTTTTTGCTTTATTTGCCAGGATCTGCCAGAAGACTGCGCCTGCAACAAATCAAGGAATGGTTTCACGAGACATATTGGTGTTGGATTGGTGGCTATGGAGATACCGATCCATTTTACTATCGTATTCAAAGCCCGGTGGCGATATTTGAGTTTGATCATCATTCAGGTGTCTTTCTTAATAACAAAGAGCCAGCAAAGTTTCATATCCATACATTGATGAGAATTCCTAATGGAGGGGATTATGGCATGGCGCTGAGGCAGCTTATTCCAGGGGTAAAGCAAGAATATCTCTGGGAAGGAGAGTGAGTTGAAAGTATGATAATTTCAATATGTACCTATCTTTGGCTGGAGCTTATTACTATACCTGATATTAAAGATGAGCCTCAAAATGTATCGTACTACGCTAGTGCTCGGCCAATATCTATACGTCTGTTGGTCGTGAAGGTTGCTTAGCAACACCGATGTTTTTGTTCCTTCCCAGGATTCATCTTTGACCTTCTCTTCATATTGGCTGCCAATCATCTCATCCTCTTCGCTGAGGTTGTGTCCGTATTCATATTCATCATTTTCATAGTCGTCGTCGTCGTCGTCCTCATCTCCATCTTCTCCAAACTCAGACAAGTGTTGGTCACTTCTTTCAGCCTGATGATCTTGCTGCATGTCGCTTGTAAAAGGCTGTTCTTCCGCCATGAGGAAGTCATCGGCAAAAGCAAATATCGCTGGCACTGCAACAAGTCAACACAGCTGCTAACCCCTCCCATTTCACGGGTCATCGTACTGCCAAAAATACCAAGGAATGTGCCCGCCTGTGTAACAATCATCGAGGTTGTCAATGGATTCTATGCACAGTCAATAGCAGAACATGCTTTTTCGGCCGTGGAAGTTGGAATCACATAACGAGAAACGCCTTTACAACGCCGGGTGCCACTAGTCCGAGCTACAGCGTACTTGAACATGTCTAGTTGACCTGAAGAAGAGTATGTTGTGGTGGATACAGTGCAGGACAGATCTACATAGAAAGCTTTGTTCCATGATAAATCTCAATGTCTAGATTATCATACCTTGCTTATCAATTCACAAGACGAGGTCTTCATGTCCCATGCAATGAATAACTTCATTTGCTGTTCAGATGCGAACGATCGAGGCTACCACGTTATAGCGGTTCAGATTTCCTTTCCGAATTATCCACAAGAGATCTCCTTTATTTGGTGAATCTCACAGAGCGCGGTTTATGAGCCGGGACTCCGTCATATTGAAGACTCAACCGACAGATTCAGCGCTTTTAGGGTAGCACGGCCAGCCTTCCACATGAATATAGATTTGATAACAGATGGCCAGATCTCGAGCTAAGGGCCCGTTACCCAGATGTGAGATCGAAACCTGACATGGTAGATATGCTAGCACATACAGACCCATCCCTTGAGAATGATGAGAATGGGCCCTATTTGGGATCGCCATCAATCAGGACGCGGGGGAATTGTCAATAGTGGTGATAACTAGCCACAACCTTGGGCACTCTCGACTAAATACTAATCCTGAAAATACCCTTTTGGGATATATCAAGGTTACAAGATAAGACAAGATATGAAGACCAAACCTACAGTTTCTTGTTAAATTATGTAAATGTTACTTGTATGAAGTCCAATGACGAGTCACGAGCTAAGAATGATCGTAAGCAGGACCAAATCAGAGAGAAATTGTTATGAACATGATGATAATCTTGATAAGAAGCATAAACGTGTTGACAACGATGCGTCGAGATGCATTTGTCTCAACTGACAAACGCTACAGGTGGGTGATGAGATGAACGCGAGCCTAAAGCTCTTGCTCATCCCACTCTACATCCTCAATCCCCGCTCGTGAGGTACTCGGTGTGCCTGTGAGGTTCTGGGCTATGCCTCGCCAGAAAGCGCAAACGTCTTTCGCGTTCTGGTCGTCTTCCACCAGACTCCATCCCTCCGATGTAGGTTTCATGACATTTGAAAAGAGATTCTCAGATCCGTCAACAACCGGCCATCCCTTGTCTCCCTCCCCATTCTTGTCTGTGTTTCCATACAGCGCAAATGACCCGAAGAATCCTAGGTATCTATCTCTAACCGTTGAACGTAATTGCTTCGCCAGCTTCCTTGCTTCTGATTCAGTGCAGTTTAATACCGTCTTGATCATTGTTACGGTCTCGCCGAACACATCAATATTGGTGAACAATGGGACCAGGTCCGATGCATGGAGCGCTAAAGTATCGTTGGGAAATCCGTAATTCATTGCGTAGGCCTGCCCTGGGTATGCATCGAGTAAATCTCTGGTATTGCATGTGAAAGAGGCATCCCGAATGACGTGACGGAGACACATATTATAGTCGCCACCAAAATCTTTCTCGCAGTCATACATATTTGCGATTTCGGTCCTGATGGGGGTCAATTTTTGGCCCGGTAGGAACTTATCCAAGAAGTCAAAGAATGTAGCGTTATCTGTTACACCTTTGGGCGTAAAGCTTTTGGCATCGTTGGCACAATGGGAAACGATAGAGGAGCTAATATTGGACCAATATTTGTCTATTGAGGTCATTAGTATTCTTCTCAACTCGGTATGATCACTGATACTTACTTGTGGCGAAGGCTAGAGTTGGTATCGTCTTGATCCAAGCATTATCTACTGACGGCCCAATGGGGAAAAGCCCAGTCTGCTTGACCGTTCTGAAAAGATTCACATTCGCTTGAGCCAGGTCCTCTAGTGAGATGGATTCATTCCTGATACATTCGATAGGGTACGGGTCCACGCAGTTAAGAGACTTTGAAAAGTTCACGTAGACTTGGTCCATCTGGCCACCAGGGGAGTTATCCCACGCCCACTCAAATGCGGGACTTTGCGTAACAAATCGAGTGAACAGGGGGTCTATGTTGCCTTCATCGCGGATAAGATGATGAAGAATCGAGCCGCCGCCAGCGGACTCGCCCCAAGCACTAACAGTGGTGTTGTCTCCGTTTACTTGGCCGATGTACTTTTGAACCCATTGAAGTAAAAGATTTTGGTCGTATAGCCCAGCGTTGGGCAAGCCTTGGTTTTCCATGATAGATCCGGCCAGCCAGCCAAATGCTCCGAGTCGATAATTGCCGGCTACAAAGATCGTTTGACGCCCAGTGGCTTCAAGGAGAGCCCTGCCATTGTAGAGTGGACCAGGCGCTCCGTATACTTTCATTCGTTTCGTACCGAACGCGTATGCCCCTCCGTAAAACCAAACCGTAACAGGCAATGGCTTAGGGTCAGGCGTCTCGAATACCGATTTTGGCACATACAAGTCAAGGAATAGACAGTCCTCGTTTCCGCTCCAAGTCGGCGCTGTAGCAGCAGACGAGTCACCCGAACCTCGAAAGGGGTCACTGAGCGGATTTCTACCACCGGGAGGAGTGGTTAAGACACCCGGTTTGACCTGAATACAGTCTGTATCTGCGGGAGTACCAACATCAGGTTGGGTCGGGAACTCTGAGGGACCGAATCTGACGGGCTTCGCGCCAAAGCGGACATTCTCAAAGAGGAGGATCTTTTTTTTTTTTTGTTAGCGATGGCTTCTCAGCCGTGAAGCACTTACCGTACCTCTTTATCATTTTCAAGAGGACGAGGTGTGTATGTTCCCCAAGGAAGAGTGAGGGTCGGGGAAGGTGCTGTCCCTTCAACCAAAGGAAGGGCGGTGAAGGAGGCAAGTAAAAAGAGCTTGAGATTCATGATCAAAATCTGCGTTTTAGTTGTGTATGATGAATAGAATAGAAACAGCGTTGGCTGCGCTGGCCTTTTATCCCCGTCAACCCAGAAGCCAAGTCTGTGTATGTAGCATTGTCAACACTCAGCTCTCCACAAACCGCTGTCACATTCCACTAGCCTGTGATAGTTCCCGTAATGGAATGGGTCTTGGCAGCTGGGGTAAAACGTCGCCCTAAAAGAGGCGGGGTGATTGGGTGATCGAAATTACATCGCCGCTAGTAGTCAAGCTGCAAGATATCGTACGTTTCTTGACAAAATAAACTCAATTCATAGAAGTCAGAGCTCCCAGCCGTGACACAAAGTAAGAAAGAACCGAGCCAGTTACGCATCCAGCCGGAACTATCTCCAGATACAGACGTCCCTTCCATTTTTGACCTGCTACATGAACACGATTTCCTGCATCGGGAGATTGCCCCGGAGCAACCTCCACCACTTCCCTTGATCCTCAAAATGCCCAAGTCCCAGCTTCTCATATACTACCGTCACTACAGGCGATGTCTTACCAGAATTGTAGGTAGTATCTCCTGGTCAACCGGCAAATCATTGCTGTCCAACGTCAGGCTTTGAGAGAATGAACTAGCCGTAGGAAGTGGCAATATTTGACCCGTGGGTTCCTAAGGTAACTCTTGTAGCTTAGACCGGAGTACATATTCCGTTCAAGGACCGTTTTGGCCATGTTATCTGTTTTTCTTCGAACGTGGCGTGCAGTACAAAGAGGGCCTGGCTCCATTCACCCACAGTGCTCGTACGAGAACTTAATTCCGCCCTGTTCGTTCTTCCGTTCTGGTAGTTCAAAACACTCTCGTTGAGAAACGTGAACGGCCTTTTGAGATGCGCGGCCAATGTTGAATTTCTCGAACTTCACCCCTGGTTCAGGCGAAACCAGTCCGAAGCAGGCCTTTGCCGATGTCTGACCCTCCTTATCCAGCCACATATTTCCGTCTTCCTTCGATAAGGTTCCCAATTTAAGTGAGAAAAATGCCGATGCTGTCCTCTTGTAAACCAGTGGTTCAACCGGTGTGCCCAAAGGTGTCAGACTGACCTATATGGGCCTTTTGAATCAGATTTATGTTCTAGCAGATGTGGTTGGAGAGCGGCAAGTTGTTCTTCATCAAACATCCCATGGCTTCGACATGGCGCTTGACCAGATCTTTAATGCCTTGGCTCGCGGTGGCAACTTGATTGTGGTTGGTCAGAGCGGACGAGGCGATCCCAAACATCTCGCCAAGGTCATGCTCTCAGAAGTTGTAACATACACTTGCATTGTCCCCTCTGAGTATCACATGATGCTTCAACACGGATTTGATTATCTGAAGCAGTGTCATAAATGGCAATACGCTCATGCTGGGGGTGAGAAAGTCACACATCATCTACGACGGGCGTTCAGAAATTTATCTCTTCCTTCTCTGAAGCTATTCAACGCCTATGGTCCAACAGAAACATATCTGGGCTGTGCTAGAGACTTAATTGCGTACCAGACCGAGCAAGACATTGTTGCCGAAAGTGACGGCATCCGGGTCTTGCCAAACTACAATCTCACCATCGTTGATGAGGACTTAAACCCTGTACCTCTGGTTACCCTGGCGAGATCTGCATTTCTTCACAATACTCTATTAGCCCCGGATACAACAACAGGCCAGAGGAAACTCAGCACCGATTCATCGATTCAAGTCTTATGATAAATAGTGGTCTGCCCTCGGGAATCCCTGTCTATCGTACTGGTGATCTCGGTCGCTTGTCCCCAGATGATGGTACCCTAACGGTCCTAGGCCGCATTGGCAACCAGAAGAGTCAGGTCAAGATCCGGGGCCAGCGAGTAGAGCTTGATGATATCGGTGCTACCATTTTCCGTTGCTCTAACAAAGCCATCTGCAACGCTGCAGTTTCATGGCGTCCGGATGGCGAGATTCTTGTCGCTCTCGTCGTCCTGGGTAGGGATGTCAGCCAGAAGTGTCTGGATTAGGCAATGCACGGACTTGGACAACAACTTCCCTTGCCTCAATACATGCGTCCTGCAGTCTGGATCTCTGTGTCTGTGATCCCGACAAACTCCAACGGAAAAGCTGACAGGAATGCCATCGATCAGTACCCCATACCTTCCAGCCATGTACAACAGCAGGGGCAGTCCAAGACAAGTGCTGATAGCGTGCACACATACTTGTCTAAGACCGAGCTTCAAGTGGCCGGAATCTGGAAACAGGTTCTGGGGGATGTCACAGTCGATACCCTGGATCCTAGCACCGACTTCTTTCACCTCGGTGGTAACTCACGCAACCTTATCGAGCTCCGACACTTACTAGAGCAGGAGTTTGCGCCAATAAACTTGCGCCTGCCCGATCTCTTCCATCACAACTCTTTAAGCAGTATGGCGGCTTTGGTTTCTAATTCGGATAACCAGGATCCCTCCGGCAGTGCCGAGATGCGGACATTGCAAATGGACTGGAAAGAAGAAGTAGCATACTGGTGTCAAGAGGCCACACGTTCTCAACCTCAAGCACACACCAATTGCACTACCCAAGCGAAATCAGGTCGCCTAGTTGTGGTGCTCACAGGTGCTACCGGTTTCTTGGGTGCTTCCATCACGCAGCGTCTTGTTGATGACGATCGTGTTGGAGAGGTGCACTGTATTGCTGTTCGTGATTCCGATACCCAGACCCGTCGAGTGCCAGTCCAAAGCGACAAGATCTACGAACATGCCGGCAACCTTGAATCACCTCTACTAGGTCTTTCTGATGACGAGTTCAAGCATTTGAGCAGTTGTGCCGACTTCATCATCCACAACGGGGCCCAGATCTCGTTCCTCAAGACATACCAGTCTTTGCGTCAATCTAACGTGGCATCTACTGTCGCACTTTGTCGTATGGCGCTCGAACGGTCCATCCCTCTCCATTTCGTCTCGACTGGGGCTGTGGCGCTTGTCCCAACTACCGACCACAGGGGTAAGCCCTCCACACTTCATGAGGAGTCTTCAAGCGACCGCATTCCCGATCCTGACTCTCAGAGTGGATACCAAGACAGCAAATGGGTGGCTGAGCAGATTCTGGAGCAAGTGAGTCATGACCGTGGTCTGCCTGTAGTGATTCATCGGCCAGCCAGCATTATCGGAGCCGGTGCCCCGAGGTTAGACTTGATGGCTGCCATATTGAATACCTCTAAAGCCTTGAGTATGGTACCTGAACTGCAAGGCCACATTGAGGGGCCTCTTGATCTTGTTTCAGTTCAAGATGTTTCCGGTCAACTTGTCCTTGGTGCACTTTACATGATCAGAATGGCAAGTATCGAAGACACCAAAGCCAAGTTTGTGCATCATTGCAATGCCGAGAAGCTACATGCTAGTCACCTGAGACGTTACCTGGAAGAGAAAGACGATCAGAATACAGACTACAGCCTTATGAGCTTGGACAAGTGGTTAGACGCTGCTGCTCAGATGGATATGGAGCCTCTACTGCATAGCTTTCTGACGGATTTGCTTACAGCAAAAAAGAAGGTCTTGATGCCTGTCTTGATGTAAGAGTTTTAGGCCTTCAATCTATACATATTAGCCAGATTATCTTAGCCACATTTTACCGATATAGTTACATCTTCCAATTGCTGTCCATAGTATTATATAATTGGTTCGAGAAGATAATATCGTCTAGTTGCTTACGGTGCAAGCGGTAATGAACTTGCCGAAAAACTCTACATCCTCAGTCCGATCTATACTTCAGGTCACAATGTCATTATTATATGAGGGATGCGAGCCCAAGAAAGTAATAGAAAGATTGTAAAACTAATCGAAGAAATGAAATAGAAGTCAAGAAAGCACTTGGTCTTGAGCCGAGTCGACCCTACTAAATCTTTCTCTCTTTCCTACTTTACATCCCAGGTCTAAACAATACATCATAAAGAGAAAGAGAAAGAAGAAGACGAAAAGGAGAGAGGGAAAAGAAGAGAGAAAAGTAAATAAAAAGAAAAGGAAAGAAAAAAAGAAGAAAAAA
>JAAGWP010000358.1:0-25274 GCA_013266165.1 Fusarium graminum
TGCTGCCGTTGCTGCCATTGCTACCGTTGCTACCGTTGTTGCCATTGTTGCCATTGTTGCCGTTGTTGCCGTTGTTGCCGTTGTTGCCATTGTTACCGCCGTTTCCAGAAGGGCAGCTGGGGCTGGAGCAGCTGGGAATCTCAACAACCTTGGGGTGGTCAGGAGTACCCCAGTTGTTCTCGAAAGGCTTGTAGATGATCTGGCCGTTCTCGCAGACATCACAGTCGGCAGGAGTGTAGCAGACATCGTAGTTGTACCAGTCGTGGCACTCCTCAGGCTTGTAGACGGTCATACCGTGGCAGCTGTTGTCGGAGCAGTGCTTGGGGACGTATTGGGAACCGCCCTTGCAAGAGCAGGGCTCGGAGATGTAGACGACCTGGCCATCGCACTCCTCACCGGGGTAAGGCTTGAAGACGTAGACGGGGTGGGTGCCGTTGCCGGTCTCGGGGTAGCACTCGCCGTTCTCGCACTCGTAGACAGCAGTCACGGTCTTGGTCTCGGTGGTGGAAGCGCCGGTGATGGTGGTGGTGAAGGTGGTGGTGAGGGTAGACTGGTCGGTCTCGGTAGCGGTGATGACATCGGTGAGGGTGACATCGGAACCGCCGAGGGAGACGTAGACAGTCAGGAGGACGTTGTTGGAGACGGCTTGACGACGGCTCATGCGGTTGCGGCGAGCAGAAGCGTCACCACCACAGAACTGAGAGTCGTCGCCAGGGCATTCGATGTCACAAAGGTCAGAATCGACACGGCTGGTGTTGTCATCGTCAACCTCGTCACCACAGTAGCACTCGCTGAGTATATGTTAGCTATGTTGATAGAACAAATTGTGTAAAGACTTACTCATCGTGGACACCAAAGTATCCGCTGCCGCTGCAGAGATCACCACAGCGGTTGAGGTCCATGGAGTTGCTGGTCTCGGCAAGCTTGAAGGTAGGGAAGCCAGCAGTAGAGGCAACACAGCCAAAGAAGGCAAAGTCGCCAACGGCACCGGGGAAGCCAGCAGCAGTAGCAGTGGAGCTGGCAGCGGTGGTGGTCTCAGTGCCAGTAGGGTTGATGGTCTCGCCCTCGGAGTTGGTAGTAGCACCGGCACTGTTGGTGTCGGTCTCGGTGGGAAGGGTAGCGGTACCGTCAGTGGCGGTGTCGGTGGCCATGGTGCTGGAGTTGGTGAAGGCGAAGGTGTTGCTCTGGGCCATAGCACCAGAGGCCAAAGCCATAACGAGTCCGGAGGTGAAATGCATCTTGAATTAGTTGGTGAAAAAGTCAAATTGAATCAAAAGAGTGAATGAGTGTGGTTGTTGTGTAAACGAGTGAATGGATGAGGATGAGAAGTTGAGATTATGGGCGCAACATCATCCTCTATATATACCGATTTCGCCCTCTCACGATGTCAAAGCTATTGTAAGTAATTGCCCCTCATTACTCGTCTCCTGCAAACAAACATTCCTGGTGTCGTGGTAAAAGACCCGAAAACATGCAAGGGAAACGTTTCCAGCCCACTTACGCCGAGCTAAGACTGATGGTCGGGTGGAATGTCTCACCATCTCAGGCACGACAAAGCCCCTCGATAAACAGTCTAGATTTGGTGCCTCTTAAATTGGAGCCTCTCTCCCTCTGTAGAACTAGTCGCTGGGTATGGAGTCTTTACTGCTTGCAGTCTGGTTATCGGAAATGCGCTGCCGCTCCAAGGGACAAATATGAAAGCGGATATATATTGTGCTTCTTGGCAATTCTGCGTTACGAAACCAGTCCACAGTAATTTTCTCCCTGTAGGAATTGAATATTCGCCTTGCCACTGCCATATTATCTACCTTTTGCAGGTCCAACCGCTCGAGGTCTTCTTGGCCATCTCGCAGCAAACGAATAATTGCAACTCCCTCTCGCGACAATCGAGATAATTTTACAATCACATTCCCATAGCCATGCCAAGATACTATTATGCCTCATCCGAATTGAAGAATATAATTGTGATATCATTATGTAGTAGATACGACCGGTTGATCTATCATTGATGCCTATGACAACATATCTGTAGTTGCAACCATCGCCATATCAATTAATATGGTGGCTTCACCATGCCGTGACAACAGTTTCACGATGCATGCAAAGTGTAATGGAAATACGTAAGACATGAATTTAGGATTGCGCGTTCTAACCTGGATCAATCATAAACTGAGCACGGCACACCGAAACCGTCATTTCTCTATCTCATCAAATTGGGGTGTTCGCGGTGAAACACATCCGCTGAGTACCACTTGTCTAGTGCATACATCTGGAGTCGACACGTGAGTCATGGTTTACACTGTTTCACGGACGTAGTATCCGTAGTGACTGGGCACAATTGGACGTGGTTGACTTCACAAAGGCCGATGTGTCTCATCTGAATCGTGGCGGATTATATGGCGCCGGATTACCGAGTAATCAACGATAGCATACCAAAGCAGACAAAGCTCCGCGTCACGTATGTTACACATGTAAAGACTGTGATTGTATGTTAAAATTTGTGTAGTTCAGGGGAATGAGTTGACCGATCGGACGTTGAGCAAAATGAAGCAATACATATATTATTGAAACTGAATGCCACAGCATAGTAGCTTTTGTAATAGTGTTTAAATATCAACTTGACATCCTTAGGCCTCGCCTTGTAGTCCAGTTTGTGTACAAGGCTTTGTCTGTGACCTTACCCTACAGAGACCAAATCAAATATGAGTGGTCGATATAAATAGACCGGATGCAGATCTGGCGTTGGTGGTTGGTGCCAAGCGTTGGAGACGTTGTTTATCCTAACTCTTTTGGATCAAGGTAGCTTTTTACGAGTCCTCACATCAGCTGCACCGAACGAATATGCCCTCTACTCACCACATATTCCTTATGGTGTTAATTGTGCATGCATGATGATTCTCTCCATGTACAACTGTGTTATGCAAATTCCTCTTGCAACTGTCCGACAGATTAAAATCCAGAATACTTTATTTAGTCTGTCCATGTACCACAGAATCTAGTATGGGGTAGATCGGGCGCATCGAAACAATCGATGGACAATGACCCGCTAAGCAAAGGCATTCGATTACCCTACTGATCCACATATCTAACAAAAGGCCAAAACCCCATAATCTGGAATGGATAACCAGTCTTCCAATTTGCAAAAGCAAGCTTTTGCTTTCCAGAGATGGGGCTGGAGACACTATTGGCCGGAAGGATGGACTTGTGTGAGACAACGCGAGGGGCGTCACATGTTGCCTGTGCTACCCCTTTGTTCAAGCGGGAATAATTACACGATGTGGAATGCCCAGCATTGAGGGCAATACAAGAGCCGGATTACCCGTACGTGGAATGGGATTCGAGAGCTGGTGCATTGAAATGTGACGATAGAACTACGTCGATTAACTTGAGTGGAAACCAAGCAATAGGGGAATTAGAGGCTGATGTGTGAGTAGATAATTGATCTGTCAAGAAGGGGAACCCATGATGGACATCTTACGAGTGTTTTCATTAAACTCTACCCTTTACCCTTTTCCTGTTTTTACTTTTTCTTTTGCAAGAATCCCAATCATTACACCTCCAATCATTGTTTGTTATATCAGTCGTGGGGCCAACGTTCCATTCGTTCAAGTCGAAGCTGACGCGGCAGAGAAGCTACCCTATACCATTTCGCCATTTTCTCGAAATCCTGATTGACAACTCCACGAAACACTGCTGATGTCTTCTCGCAAGCGCAGCAATTCATTTCTTACCCAAATGAGCGGCAATCACCTTGGATCAATTGATGTCACTTATACTTGTAAAGCGCGGCGGATGGCGCTCATGCACCGAATGTACTAACAAAAAGGGCAGCAGTCAAGCCAATAAATAGGTCACGAAACAATGGTATAGGCAATTTGTCTTGATGATAAGATAAGCTGCTAATTAAGTATACATTGCCACGCTGACATGAGGCGCATTATGGTATCCAATTGTATTTTATGCACCGCCCAAATGAAAGATGCACCCAAACATTTATAGACCTTCCGAAATATAGACCAAAAGAAGAACCCCAAGTTGGATCGCTTAGAGCTGGAAAGCACCAGCAGCGATGGAGGAAAAGAGGAGAGCACCAATGGCAAAGCCAAGAGTGTTGAAGGTGGACTTGGGAGCGACGCCGGGGGCAGCGTTGTCGGAGGTGGAGGAGGTGGAGGAAGTGGTAGAGCCGGAGCTGGTCTTGGTGCTGGTGCCAGTGGCAGAAGCGCTCTTCTTGTCATCATCATCGTCGTCGCCGTTGATGACGCTGGCCTGGGCAGAGGCAGGGACAGCGGCGTCCTTGGTCTTGGTGGTGGTCTTGTTGCCGCTGCAAAAGACCTCGGCGCGGGGGGCGCCGTGGTCGAAGAGGCACTCCTGGAGCTTGACGATGGTCTGGTCGACGGCGACACAGTAGACGCCGCAGCCGTCCTGGTAGCTGATGATCTTGGCATCACCACAGCACTGGGACATGATGTCCGTGGCGTTGTTCTTGTAGATCATGGCGCAGACATTGTCCTGGTTGGGGGTGTCGTAGACCTGAGTGCAAGCCGTGTTGATGGCTGCGACGGAGCTGACTGTGGAAGACATGTTGGCTGTGGTATTGAAGCGATCGTGTCGAGGGAGGATTAACGAGTGATTTTGGTGGGATGTGGAGGAGGAGGAACAAAAGAACGAGGTACGCGTCGGCTGCAGTTTTTGTCTTTTAGCAAAGGCTACAGGCGACAGACTAGGCTAACCGGCACGGCTGGCGGATTAAGGGGTTGATCCGGGGATCCTGGCCTATCAACGTCATTCAAAGAGGCTCCAAATTTAGTAACCCTGCTAGTCCTCGTATCGCCAGGTACGCCAAGGAACAGGAACAAGGTTGCTAGGCAACACAAGACACCAGATTTGGAGACAGACAGCATGTGAGCACGGTATTTGGTATCAATTTTGAGTATGGGCTATTGCTGTTGAATAGATAACTGACGCAATAGTATCGTAGATGTACTGATGCTCATTCAATTTTGGTTCTGTCGTCTAATGTCATCATGTGGATTTCATCCCGCTCTTGGCGCATAGAGATCGGACCACAAGGGAAATTGGCTGCACAGACGTTGAAAACTTAAACCCTTGACCAAAAGAGGACCCCATGTGACGACATTCCCAAAAACTGGAGAATCATCAACTCAAGAGAATCTCTCTCTTGGACCCCTCATCCCATTTCCAGTAATCAATCATAGCCATTCCAACGCGATAATACTCGCCATCTTGTAACTCAGTGGCAACTATCCCGAGACACGCGCACCTCCAAAACCGCTGGTCTTCCCCATAACGATCCCTCCACTGGTCTTCATCTTCTGACGACACAGAAAGTGAGCACACGTAAAGGCACTTGATCTTGATCCTCTCATGCTGCGGTCTGAGGCTTTCGTCAGAATTAAACCCGCCAATTATGTAAGACGACTCGCATTCGTACAAGGTACCGTCTCCAGGCTCACAAATGTATTCCTTGACATATCCCTTGAGTCGAATGCTACCGCTGCGTACTTGTCCGAAGGAATTCCCGATAGAAGTGGTGCGTATATCCAGAATTTCGATATCACCTTCATTCTTGTGCCCCTTTTGGTCGTCTACTTCAGCGCTAAATCTGGGACCAAGGAGACAATTCTCGGATTCTCTTTCACGCCAGGTACCCACTCGACCTGACTTGATAGATGCCCACGACCAAGATGGAGCCACGAAACCCTCACCATTGTATGGGCTTCGGACGTTTGGAACCTCGTGTCCTTTAATAGTCCACCACAGCATTCCATGAATCATGTCCTTTCTCCAAAGACCGCACACATACTCATCATCCAGCATGGAGCTCATCTGCTCAGCCAGTGCTGATATAGCAACTAGCTTATCAGTGGCATAAGTAAGTTCCCTTTGCCAGTAGTCGTCCATCAGGTTGTACCACGCGTCGTATATCGCCTGTCGGTTGCTTATTGCTGTAGGCTGCCCCAGCACAATTGGTTGTGACTCGTAATCGACCACAAGCTTCTTAAAGTCTGCAGGACCTGCTTTCTGTCCCCATTCAAATGATCCTGATTCGTAATTAATCACAAATTTTCTCAAGTCTGGGTGACATGCTTCTTTTGGGATCACTTGCATGTACGGTTTGGCTTCCCGTAATTTAGATGTTACACATTTCCAAAAGACTGTGCCTTCGCAGTAGGACAATATCCTGCCAGAGAGAACCTGCTCTTGAAGCGTCCAGGCACGAGTATCAAGTGGTCCTTTTGGACTTGGATTAGGGATATCTCGAGACCAGAATGAATCGACATACGAAACACCCTCTTCGTTACAGCTAGGTAGGAAAATTGGCCTCCGTGTCGACGCATCTCGTTGAGCAAAACAGCTACCGAACGGATCAGATGAGCCTTGTGCACAAATGGTGACCAAGGCGTTTCTGTAATAATGCCGCATATTTTGAGCTTCCTGACCCCAGTCGGTCTTACTCGGGCCTTGAATAATGCAAATGGAGTCAATCCATAGGTACCCAACACCAAGAGCTTTGGTGATAACGATAGCGTCCCGAAAGGTCTTGGGTAACGACCCTATTGGAATGCCTTGTTGCTGTTGCTGCAAGTTGGAATCGGAAGTCTTGATGAAGGATGCTCCGCCCCAGCAATAGCTCAGCGCAACGTACGGAGCTCTCTGACCATTTGTTACCAGTAGTATCGGGTCCTTGTCAGTGTTCATGGGCTCAAGATCGATGACTCTTGTCGGCAGTATGGAAGTTTGTGTAGCGCAATATAGACGGCAATCAACATGGCTTTCGCAGCAGTCATCAAGCCACTGTTTGGCTAGACCTAGACTAAGCTTCGATCCAGTCCCGGTATCGGAAGGATCACAATACTTGCTAGTATATCTCTCGAAAGAAGCTGTGATACATTTTAGTTAGTACGCTAAACCTTATATAAAGTTTACCTGAAACCTACAAGGGATGGAGAACTTTGAGAGTTCAATGCTCCTGTAGCCACATTCAACTATAAGATTTTGGCTGAAAGGTTCCAAAGTCCTGATGATGACAGGTGAGGAGCGTAAGTCAGTCAGGTCGTCATGACGTTTGTAATTTCCAAGTGTTTGAACAAACACAAACTGGAGCTCGTAGGAGATGAGGCAACATAAAGGACACCTCGACTGCGATGCAGACGTCTCCAGCTCTTGCAGGGTTTGATACAGCACGAGCCTCGGTACTCTCGGTATGGTAGCTGATCCCAAAGACAGACATTGAGAACAGAGATCCATACTTCAACGTGTACAATAGGAATATAACCGGCAAAGAGTTGCGTGAGACTAGGGAATGTAAGCAGACGACGTACCCAAGATATCCACAATTTCCACGTTAGGTATGAATGCATCAAGTGTGTCCCTGCATCGTCTACATTGCTATAAGATCACGTGCCTGCAAAGTGCCTTCGCCAATTCGCGCCCGAGGGCTACTCTTGCTAGACTAGATGTTCCAAATTATGTTCACCAGTACCTTGAGATTCGACATCATACTCACCTATCACCACTTCGCCTGCTACTTCCAGGAAAGAATTCGGCGAAACGTATTGAGAGTGCAGCATCTTGAAACGGGTATATACCACGAGATTAGGGATATTCTTTCATAATTGAGGGAACCCTAATTTTCGACATGATTGTGACATCTTCGCTAACCAAGTTCTTCTTTGGCGTTCTTCTTTGGCGTCGCCATTTATGTGGGAGGCCGACCGTTGAGGGGTTAAGTCAATGCAATTCCCCCATCACGTAGTGGTACCAGATTTCCCCTCATAAACATCTTCGTCGAACCTTGCGATTAAAACAAGCATATCCTTGCTCCTACTGCATGAGAGCAGGCTGCAAAACAATGAAGATCATCAACAGCATCACACGTCGCATCCGACGAACACCCACTGCTTTTTCTTCGTCAGCCTTGCATCGTACTCATTACACAGGCTCACTCCTCTTCAACCTTGCATCCTTTATCCTCCCAGCTCTCTACGGAACCCTGGCCAAACTCTGGGTCGCCAATATTGATTCATCCATGGTTGTGCTGACAGACGCCTACACCTACATGAACACTGCTTCCGAGGCAGTCAATGAAGGTTTACCTCGGGCAGCGTGGGTTATCATTGGAGACAAAGCCTCGCGATCTCTCGGTCAACGGCTTCAATTGACGCATACTCTTATCTTGTTTCAGTCTGTCATCGGATTGATATTGAGTATTGTGTTTCTTGCAGCTGCATCATCGTTCGCTAGAAGCTTTGTTCCCTCTGATATACGCGATGCCAGTTTGGCTTATGTACGAATCGTATCTTTTACTGTGTTTAGCGGGACATTGGAGACAGCCGTGGCTACAGCAACAAGAGCTTTGGATAAGCCGGATATTCCACTGGCAATCAGCACTGTCAAGTTTGCAGTCAACATCATTCTCGACTTTCTTATTATTTCTCGATTCCATGTGGGCTCTTTTACACCTACTGTCAACATGCAAGGCACAATCCAGCTGGTCTGCAATCTCGTCGCAGCATTCTGTGGACTCTTTTATTTCCTCTGGTCGAATACCCGATCTTTCATCAGGCATACACCACATGAATCTCGAGAAAGCCTACGTCCTAGCTTCAACTCATTTAAGGTTCTTCTTCGACCAGGTATAATCTTCTTCATCGAGTCTGCAGTCAGGAATGCTTTATACTTGTGGCTGGTCAGCACCATCGTTGCCTTGGGTGCGGTTTATGCGACAGCTTGGGGAGTTTTCAACACCATTCGCTGGGGGCTGATCATGGTACCTGTGCAAGCATTGGAAGCTACTGCTTTGCAATTCATCGGCCACAACTGGGGAGATTGGAGAAGACGTGTGGATGTCACCACACGAAAGCCCAGAGCATCGTGGAGAGACTTACGAGGCATTGCACGGCCAGCTCTACGATCACTGGTGCTTGCGATTATCTTCGAAGTCCCCATAGCAATTTTCCTTACTTTGTTCGGAGCAAAGCCCTTTGCGTCGTATATCAGCGGCTCGGATGAAGTTGCAGATGTAACAGCGTACATGTGGCAAAGTCTTGACTGGTGTTATGTATTTTATGCCATGTCTACTCAACTTGCTACGATCCTTCTTGCAACGCGGCCGCGATGGTATCTTTACCAGAGTTTGGCCAGCAACTTTCTGTACGTATTACCCTGGGCCATTGCATGTCAGGTAAGTGATTTGAACGAGGATAATGCATGGTGGTACTACAAATTTGTATTCGGGGGGAGTCTTGTGTTTAGCTTCGGTGCTATTTTAGTTGTTGATACTCTCTGGGCGTGGACCTTGCATTTTGGTAAGACTGAACTGGAAGTTTTCAGAGAGTAGACTTATCTCGATACTTGATATGAGCTACTGGTGTTTTGCAGAACTATAATATTACCAATAGTTTATCTTGATCGATTTATTCAATCTTTCAAATTGTTTTCTCATCTGTAACTTTTGGAGAATGGTGCGAACTCGGCGATGTAGTATTTACCTAAAAGCACATGATGATGCAATCACTGTCATCCGTCACCTCATAGCGCAGATCCCACTACTTTAGTATTTATAATCATCTCTCAGTCGCCGACTTGCACTGTTACTTGATAAAAGTTTCGCATTTTTCTTAATGAATCAACAACTATTCAGACGCCATCACGATGTCATTCACAACAACTCTTATCGCTGCACCCCCGCCGGGACAGCCAGATATCGCATACGCTCCAAATCATGAAAAGTACCGAGAAAGGACAGCAAAACGTCTCAAAGAGGGAAACCTGCCTACTTCTGTACCAGATGGATTTCCCAAACAACTAAATGGAGATCTCGTCTGGGATGGGGAGTCAGTGAGCGCATCTTACGATTGGACGTACAAATTGTCCCCAGAACAGCTTGATGAAGTTGATCAGGCGTTGCGGCATTTCCAAGGTACCTATTATTTAATCTGACCTCGCATATCTTATCTGACACCACCAAGGTCTCGGGGTCTCACTTGGATATATCACTGCAGAAACATTTCCCCTACCAAAGCTTCATTCAGAATTGCGTAAATTGTCCGCTGAGCTCCACAAGGGTCACGGCTTCTTTGTCATCCGCGGGGTAGACGTGGACAAGTATACACGAGAGGAGAACATCATCATCTACGCTGGCATCTCCGCACACATCGCGGGGGAGAGGGGTCGCCAAGATAGCAAATTTAACGGCAAACCCGCTGATGTTGTCCTCAGCCATGTTAGAGACCTCAGTTCAGGACAAGACAATGGCGTGATTGGCAGCCCGGCTTATACCACTGACAGACAAGTTTTCCATACTGACACGGGCGATATTGTTTCATTGTTTTGTCTCTCGACGGCGTTGGAAGGCGGCGCTAGTAGAATTGCGAGTACGTGGCGTGTATACAACGAGCTTGCCAAAAGTCGACCGGATTTGATCCATACTCTATCGCAGAACTGGGATGTTGAAAAGTAAGAGCAACATTCACTACAAGACCCTATGGGAACATTCGCTGACGTCTATAGTTTCGCACAAGGAGCAAAAAGATTCACCACGCGACCACTTCTTTACCACCAAGAGGCGACCGAGTCACAACCTGAGAGAGTAGCTCTACAATATGCTCGTCGATATTTTGTTGGTTACGGCGCACTCCCTCGTAGCCATGACATCCCACCAATCTCGGAAGCCCAGGCCGAAGCCCTAGATGCACTTCACTTCCTCGGTGACAAGTTAAGCGTTTCAACTAATTTTGCCAAAGGTGATATGCAGTATATCAACAACCTGGCTGTTTTCCACGCGCGGGATGCGTTTACTGATTCTCCGACACAGCAGTAAGTGGCTTCCATGCCTTATTCTTTGGGTGGGTGTACTGATCAATTGTTTCTCCAAGGCGACATCTTGTTCGTCTTTGGCTGAGAGATCCTGAGAATGCTTGGGAAACTCCTGCGCCTTTGAGTGATCGATGGGCAGAATTGTTCGAAGGAGTCAAGCCAGAACGTCAAGTCTTCCCTTTGGAGCCCTATATCCGAAGTGCGAGCAACAAATCTAGGTAATCAGATTGTTTGGAGACTTTAGTTGGGTCGGGGATGCTACGATAGTATACGTGGGTTCGATACTCAGGCTTGGTCACTGGACTACGCAGCAGCTGTCTGTACTAGTTAGCGAAAAGCCGAAAGCTTGACTACGCCGAGTATGTGTATAGTCCAACACCAGTCGCAAAATGTTCAGGTTTTGGCAGGTTGATTATGTATCTGGCGACTTGTTTGTATGCGTATCAATGTCAATCCTCCGTTCTGTCAAATCGTGATAATAGAATGAATGATCATTATTGACTCACGATAAGACAATCCTCACATCTTCTAGTCATGCCTGTTCACTTGATTTGTGTTACTGTAATCGCTTCTTGCATTGTTAAGTGATCATAAATTCCATTCTAATCCAAGACTTTTGAGCTTTAAAGATGTATACATAGCTTATCCATCAACCTTCGAAACCACCGGGTTCGTAGTCTTTTCTCTTGTCGAGTACTCCCCCTTCTGATCAACACTTGAACCGTCCCCCTCTACACTCCCCGAGTTCTCCTCATCAGACCCTCTTGATTCTTCTCTAGTACCCTCGTAACCATTTTCGACAAGTTGGGGGTTTCTGCGAGACCACCACAGCATTCCAAGTTGCACAAATACAGACCCAAAGGAGAAAGCAGTGGTGAGTGGAAATCCAATTGGATACCGCGGCGCATCAGCGACTCTGAAAGCGCGGAGGGGGATGGTTGCATGACCGATGTAGACGATCATGACTGTAAGCGCGACAACAATTGCTCTTGCTTCGGGCTCTTTTCTCATAAGCCCTGAAAACCACGCCATGAGTGCTGGAGCTCCTGCGTTGGCAGCATAAGTCATGAAGTAGAATCCAAAAACGACTTTGTGGTCTGAGGGCCATGCACATAGAACGCTCAGCATGACACCAAAGGTGAATGCACACCCGGAGCTGATCTGCCATCTCCATTGCTTCCAATCAGAAACGGCGTTGAGAATGAGATTAGTGCAGATCTGCAGAGCGTAGCCGCCCAGTGGAATGATGTTGACTTGGTACGTGCTGTACAGGCGGTTTCCAGCACTATCCTTGAGACTCTCGATATAAAGAACAAAGTAAGAGTTTGCTCGGTGCGCCCAGGCGTCCATAGCAAAAGCAAAAAGGAAGAAGTAAGTGATAGGATGGACAATCAACTTGCGAAGCTTTTGCTTCAAGACAGCAATGGGAATCAACTTGGATGTGTTGGCGCCAAAACTTCCCATGCGCTCTCGTGACAGTGCCTTTTCATCTTCTGTTAACCATTTTGCGCGTGTGTATGCTGGCGTATCAGGAATAATAAAGAAGCCGACAATTCCTTGAAAGATGGTGATGACTCCGGAGACGATAAAGAGCCACTGCCATCCTGCTATTCCATGGGCCCCGTTCAGGTTGCGGTAGAGAGCCGCTTGCAACGCGCCGAGGAACATGGCTCCAGCCATATCGGAAACGTTGAAGCAGGCGATCCGGAAGGCGAGTTCTTTGGGTGTGTACCAATTGAAGATCAGAGACACGACACTAGGCCAAAAGACAGCTGAGAAAAGACCGAGGAAGAATCGCAGGATGTAGATGGTTGTTGCGTTTTGGGCTTTGCAGGTGCTGCGATGTGGTGTAAGTCAAGCATCGTCAGTGAGGTAGGAGAAGACTCACACTATTACAAAAAGCCCCCAGATGATCTCGCACGTGGGAAGAAACAGAGATGGCCGAACCTGTGTATGAGTTAGCTTTGTCTATGATTAGGAAGTGCTAAATTTACCCTCGTCTGGATCAATTGTCCAGGAACAAGTCCAATGGCATATCCGATAGAAAAGTAGGTATTGAACTCGACTAGTTCATTACCGTAGAGACCTAATGATTCTCGCATTCCAGATACATACGCTTGAGTAGTCGCAGACTGGTCCATTTCCTTCATGATACCAGCGATGAATGTCCACGTAAGAAGGAGACAGTCAAGCTTGAGTAACAAGACATGTCTGGGGTTTCGGAAGTAAGGCAATACATTCGAAACATGCTTGAAAAGCCCTGTTTGCGGAGGATAAGAAGTCGTCTCCTCGACAGCCGGCGGCTCAGCAGTGCTGGTTATTGTCGTCACAGCCATTTCCCAGTATTATAAAGAAAACAAAGAAACGTCACCAAAGCGAATTTGATACTGGAAAAAACACATCAAAAGATGAAACAGGAGTTATATATCAGGTACGGATACCATGACCCTGTATAGTTTCGTTTAAACTGCCAGCTCTAGATAGGCATTTTGCGGGTCGGCCTGTAGATTTCCACCCATGAGCACGGCTCTGCAATTCTCGCGTGATTTGCCGTCCAAAGAACGACATGGAGATTTATCCTGAATAGGAAGTATCCGTCGGACAAGGCCCGATCGGGCAGACGCTACGAGGTTAAGCTTATACTGTTATCACGCCAAGATGGTGGATTTACGGATATAAACATGTGTTTCTTGTTTGACTCGGATACTGCAGAACGTGTATGTATGTAACTGGAGTGACATGCTATCGTTGTCTTGTGCTGGGGGCCGAGTTAAAAACCCTATCTGATCTCTCTATAAGATAGATCAGGGTTCGGTATGTAATTCAGTATTAATCTGGGCTATACCATGAGGACCTAAAGAATATTTGGTTTGGCACCTTCTTATCATACGCTTGCCTGAGATGGCCCCAGGTACCGTAAGAAATGGCGGCTTTAGACTAGGTGACAGAAACGCTTCGAAAACTTTGGTCTGAAATATTATGGTAGCTTACCTAGTTTTTATTTACCCTCCGGTCCAATAGTCAAATCTTCTGACACCCTGTAAGTAGATATGCTTCTGTTGTTGCCTCGGGTGGGGGTGTAGATCTGATTGCACCATCCGCCAGGGTCATATGCGGGCGGTCTTGGTCGCGACCAATATCACCTAGATAGGCAAATTCCATGCAGCTGTAACGGATTCTCGTTGATAAGTCATGTATTCATCTTGACAGCTTGAAGCGGCTTCACTCCGACATCCAATGTTGATAACTATTATGTGAAAAGAACCATATTTCGTGGATGTCGCAAGCAACGCCACACTTTACGCAAAATAAATTTTCCCATCAAGGCAATTCTACAATAATTTGTCATCATGTGTCACTCAATTAATACTATCGTCCCTTATGATCTCATGCTTGTGTGGTAAAAGAGTCATGGAGCCTAAGATACCTGCCGGTAGATGCGTCTCAAAGACTTACTTAGCTTGAGTTATGAGATATGTAAAAGAATTGACCGTGGTAGCAATTTGAGAATTAAAAACTGATATTCATAGCCAGTCAAGTGCAAACACTCCATAACATAGATCCAACGAGTAATTCGAGGTGGCCGACATACTGCGTGTGTTTGTCATGGGTCAAGCTGGACCCTAGGCAGTAACAGACCATGCCAGCGCAAAAGAAACTTCAGACGCACTAAAAACCTCTCGGTTGGATACCTCAAATGTCACTGTATCCCCAACAGCCAGATCCTCCCAGATGACTTGCTCCACAGTGTTGATGTTATCATACTCATCCTGCTCTTCGCCTTTGTTGCCGTGGCGCTTCTGCCCGCCACTATGAAGGATCAGGTTGAAGTTGTTCTGAAGAAATTCGCCAGGTTGATCCATGTACACTAGTGTTGCCTTGAGCGTGACAGGCGATCCCTTATCGAGAGAAGGATGCTTGAGCACTAGATCTTTCTTGACAAAGTCCCGGTCGTCCTCATCGTAAAGCACGTCTTCGAAGAACCCGTTGTCCAGAGCTGAAGTGTCAAAAATAGAGTTGCCAAGATCAACACGTCCGAATCCCTGCTCTTCGATGGGTCGCCCTAGATCTACAGCACCGTTGACCAGCAAAGCCTTGATCAAGGCGGCGCTTGGGTTTTGAAATCCTTGTGACATGAGATGTTCCCGCAGGGCAGCGACGCATCCTGCCACGAGGGGAGTCGCCATGCTTGTACCGGTCTCAAACATCCAATCCTGGTCTTTGCTTACACCAAACTGCTTCGCTTGAGGTGCTTTGTGGGATCTGGTTGAGAGAATCATTGCCCCCGGTGCAAGAACATCTGGCTTGATGCGGCCTTCAGCAGTAGGGCCTCGGCTGCTGAAGCCCGATACGTGGTCCGGATTACCCTCGAGCTTTCCACTCTCGTCAAAGGCGAGGAATTTGTCGGTTTTGGAAGGGCGAGCGTTGTCGCAAGATCCAACTGTGATGCAATTTTTGGCCGCAGATTGACCACCAACTTGTCCTGCGCCGGCCTTGCTTGTTTTTTCCCAGCCATCATTTCCAGCAGCGAAGCATACCACAAGATCTTTGTGCTTCCACACGAAATCATCCAATTGAGTACCTCCGTTTCCATATAACGCCTGTGTTCTGTTAAGTTTATCCCATGCAGGACCCCAAGAGTTGGTATGGATACGTGAGTTATGGTGCTCGTATGCATTGCTCAATAGATAGGCGAGATCCTTGTCTGTGTTTCCAAAAAGCACCCTCTCCTTTCTGCCTCTCCCCACAGGAATCGGATCTGTGAGCAGCGCTTGTACTACAAGCTCAGCCTGGGGGGCAGTTCCTTGGATAACTCCACCCATAGACTCTGATTTCCCGTCACCCAACGCCGAACCGCACACGTGAGTGCCGTGGCCATCAACATCATCAGTCTCTTTTTCACGACCGATAGGAACCAGGCTGATGACTCTGTGCTTAAAGGCATCATGGACCTCCGACTTGCTTCCGGAGTCAAAACCAGTATCCGCGACTGTGATTGTCTGGCCTTTTCCTTGAAAGTTTGTATCATTCAATTTAAAGTCTGAACGAAGGATGCCCCTCGCAAGGTTGTTGTATAGCCTCAGGTTTTGTACCTTGTCGATTGCGGCGACTTCATCAATCTTGGCAATCTGCTGCAACTGGTCTTGGTCTACCTGCAACCTGACGATGGAGTCTCCATGGCGGAGGGACATATCTTCGGTCGATATACCCGTGAGATCGCGGATCTTGACCGACAGTTGCTCCGCTGACTCACTAGAGAGCTCGTGGATCACGACGTCGACGGTCTTCTTCCCTTCGGCGTCATCACCGTCCGCTTTGAGTGCAGGCGAAATCTTGTAGTCCGACTTGACTGGGAAGACTCTCGAAACTGATTGCAGGTCGCGCAGTTTCTCGATATCATCCGGCTCATACTTGCAAAGCCAGGCATTACCGCCTAGGTACTTTTGGAATTGGACTTGATGCCCCTGAAGCTCGACCTTCTGGGCACGAGTGAGCGGCACTTCACTCTGGAGACAGATGAAATTGCGACTTTCATCATCTGGGGTATCGGCCAGACTGTTGACAGCAAGACTAGCCTCCTGAGGAGCAGAAGGATCGATCTTGTTGCCGTTGTATGAGAAAAGCATTATGAGAAAGACGAGATTATTTCTCTAAAGTAATGTGGAAGAATGGGATGATTGGCATGTGGATAATGTAATTGAGGGTTGGGAACTTCACTCCTAAGAGTAGATGATCCTTTTATGTTTCAGCGCCCCATCCTTCCATCTCGATTACCCTCCAGCTTCTCTCATCTGGCAAGGAGTGTTAGAGATACCGAACTCACAAAATAAAGTATGTGTCGTATGATGTGACGAGGCGGGTGGCTACAAATGCAGCAGATCGATACGCCGATGAAAGTACCACGGCAAGGAAAATACCTGCAAGTATCCTTCCCATGTCAATAGCAATGAGGTCTTTTCAGGACCTCGATACTTATCAATTGCTATATCTAATAAGGAAGGCGAATAAACGTACCGTGTCCAGTGCATGCGACACGCATGTATCACGTTCCAGCTCAACTATTCTGTGTGTCCAACGAGTAGTCGTGACAGCATAATCAAGCTGTCGGTCATCATGCTGCAGTCCCAATCACATAGCAAGGGAGCCACATAAATATGCATGAATATAGGTATGAAGTTGGCGCTGTGGCTGGCTGAAAGACGGCGGCTTAGTGAGAAACAGGGAATAAGATTATCAGATTATTGAAGCGGTATGCCGCAGGCTTGCAGGTGTTACAGCTGTCAAAAGTCGAACTATCTTTTGTATAAGCTGTCCAACTTTTTTGTCTATGTGACATCCCTGAACCATTTGCTTCCTTGTCGCTTCCTGCCGTCACAAATGGTATATGGCATAACAAGTCTCATCGCCATAGCATCGTTAAAATTGTATATATGTGTGAATTTTGTCCTCCAGTTACTATTAAAACATATATTCTTGAGAAAAGATACCAAGTACTGACACATACACCAGCTCCCAAAAGAGGTTTAGTCCCTCTGTTCAAGATAACGTTCTGGGATTCAGATGCATAACAATATTGCCAGAAAGAGTATTAAGTGGTACAATGTTTGCAGGTCTGGACTATTCTACGCCTATCGTGGATGTGGCGTTGGCGATCTTTTTCCCTAAATTTTGGGCCGAGATAAACGCACTTTACCACTCTGGACTGTTTCGGCTTAGCCACGATCTCGTCACTTTATCAATTCGAATAAACTTACTTCCCATATCAGTTTTAAGTTCTGATGTCCTTCAAGCTTGGCTGTCTCCTCGGCTGACCATGTCTCAGCCTCGATTGTCACATATCTTCTTTTTGAAGCGGGCACCAATTATGTATCTGAGAACAATCCCCAATCAATCCGTTTCCTGCATCCAAGATGGCTGTGGGTTGTTCAGGATGCTGTCAGACTGGTCAGGTTGAAACAGGAAACGCCACTGCACCATTATCACCAATAGTCACGAATGTGACATCAGGAAGAATTTCTCCGGAGGCAATGGCTCACATTCAGCTGGAGGTCCAGGATTAAGCGAGAGCTGAAACCGGGGTCAGTCATCAGAAATGGGACATACAGATGCGAATCTCTCTAGACTTGACGCACAACACGCCATTCTTGCAACAAGGTTGAAAAGAGGCTGCCTGAAGATGCAAATATTTGTGCTTGGCGAGTGGACTGCAAAGACAACAGCTATGATTGAACTACTCAAGCTACTTGCTATCAGAGCAATGCCTGATACGGATGTGACTTATGTCCGACGTTGAATGCTGTCTGACACGGGCAGAGTATCTATCTTTGCATAGATTATTTTCCTTCGCTTTGATCAACGATCGAAGAAAACCATAAATACCTTACGCTTTCCACCTACGTTCTGCATCTATCATCTTCCTTCCTGGCTGATTGTCACACTTCTACCTTTTCATCTTCTAACCATGTCTGACACTGGAACCTTTGGTATCCATGGGATCCCTCCTCCCGAGGGCCTAGAGTCCAAGAGCAAGCGCATACCTTATGTGCCTGGGATGCCCCTCCGCCATGAGATCTCCGAGGTGGCCGACCCAAAAACTCAAGAAGGCAAAGATCAGTGGACGCTCTTTGTCCTTGCCTTGGAAAGGTTCAAGAACTTGCCTGTAGATGATAAACTTTCCTACTTCCAAGTGGCTGGTATCCACGACTACCCACGTGTGTCGTGGGATCAGGGCAAGCCAGAACCCCGTACCAAGGGCTATTGCACCCACAACACATTGATCTTTTCAACTTGGCATAGAGTTTACATGATGCTCTATGAGGTAAGATAACTTCCGTATTCATCAAGTGACTTACGCTGACAATGGCTTTTAGCAATTGATTTGGAAGAACATGAACGAGATCATTGATGCTTGGGAACTTTCCGAAACAGAGATAGCAAGATGGAAGAAGGCGGCAGATGGATGGCGTCTCCCTTACTGGGACTGGGCTCGCAAGCAGAAGTACACACAGAATTTTGCTCTCCCGCAGGTTCTGACTTTGGAAACCGTTGAGATCTTTCCTCCGCAGGATCTCAAAGTCCCTATCAAGAACCCCGAGACCTACCCGAATCCATTGTTTGGGTTTGAGAATCCAGAGAAGAAGGCTGACGGAACGCCTCTTCCACTTGGACAAATGCCGGGTAACAAGTCTTTGTGGAATATCAAGGACAACGACGAGCATAATAAAGGCAATAGCCCGGCGAATCCTGATGTTCTTCCGGTAAGTTAACTCCTCCTCGCACAGACTTGATCATAGCTTGATACTCACCATCTTAGTGGAGTCTTACAACTGGCACTGGCCGCTGGGGTATCAAGATTGATGGTGAGGATTACACTGGCCTTAGTGGAGTCAATAACTTCACCGCGGCCAACGAGTTCATCGCAAACATGGAGAAGCCAGACCATTGGTACAAGTACAACCCCGGAAATCTATCAGACAGTGTCAACCGTCTGTTTTGCAAAGATTACAACTCCACTTGGGGCACTTTTGCATCAACCAAATGGCCCGCGGATGCCAAGAAGGCCAAGAATTCACCCGCTTGGCTTTCTCTTGAGTACATCCATAATAATGTCCATGTATGTCAACGCCCTTAGACGCACGGTGACTAAACTAACTTATTTTTTCAAGAATATCACTGGAGGCTTCGATTTCGATCAAAGCAAAGGAGTCGGACATATGTCGGATGTTCCTGTAGCTGCTTTTGATCCAATTTTCTGGCTTCACCACTGGTGAGTACATTCTTACCCAGCGGTTATTATTGCTATAACTAACAAACAAAGCCAAATCGATCGTCTTTTGGCTATTTGGCAGGCCCTGTACTGGGATCTCTGGTGGGACTCGGAGGAGCCAGAGAACCCGGATCCAAACCCAGAAGAGCCTTATGAGCCCGATGCCACTCCGAATGATCTCCTCGAGCCGTTCCACACCAAGAGCAACGGGAGCCAGACTGACGTGTGGACATCAAATGATGTACGAAACTGGACCAAACTGGGCTACCAGTATGATGACCTTGATCCAAAGCCAAGTGCTTTAAACGACGATGGTACCTTGAATGAAGAGCAGTACAAGATCGAGCTTGACTCGTACATCCACAAGACCTATCCTGGTTCTGCACAAGTTGTCGGTACAATTCGAACAATGAGAGGCATCCGGATCCCCAAGGGTCTTTCGGAAGAAGAGGGTGATGCCTTCAAAGATTACATCATCAACATTCAGTATGATCGCTACGCTCTTCGGGGAACCTCATACTCGATCAAGTTCTATCTCGGTGGTCAAAACAACGTCCCTGAAACGAACTATGTCAACGAAAACTACATTGGAGAAGTCTTCACTTTTACGGCTCCATATGACGAATCGGACTCCGGAGAGGGTGGCTGTGCGAACTGTAAGGCTCAAGCTGAAGCCGGGGTCTTGTCCCAGGGCCAGATCCCCCTGACCATTCCCGTGCTGAACCACATCTACGACCACGAGGAAGACCATCCTATCCGAGAATACAAGGAGGTTGCGGAATATCTCGAGTTGCACCTCAACTGGAAGTTTGTGCAGCATGGCGGCCTTGAGCGAGATCCGAAGGACTTCCCAAACACAAAGGTGACTGTTCTCGAGGGAATTGCCCAGCCAAGGTACACGGATCCTGAGCTGAGTAGCGCCGCTGAGGTCAAGTCCGTGGCTGGTTTGGCTGTCAATCGGTATGCTCTCAAAGCGACGAACGAATTGGAACCAATTTCAGCTGAGAATGTCCCTGAAGGGGCAATTGCTTTGACCCCGGCTTTCAAGGGTTATCATCCTATTTACAAGGCCACTGCAGGAAAGGAGTATGGTCTGGAGCCTTTTGATGACTAGTGACTGCTAGTGATGAGCTGGCGGCTATTTCATTTGTCGTGTTTGGCTATTACATCTTGTTACAAATTGTTTCAGCTCTTATATACGTAACACAATTACATGAAACTCAGCCCCTTTCGCGATGATTATGT
The DNA here is from genome assembly GCA_013266165.1 of Fusarium graminum. Classification (NCBI taxonomy): domain Eukaryota; kingdom Fungi; phylum Ascomycota; class Sordariomycetes; order Hypocreales; family Nectriaceae; genus Fusarium; species Fusarium graminum. The sequence continues at coordinate 20,852 of JAAGWP010000358.1, forward strand.
TGAGTAAGAGATAGCCATTACTTACAATATCTACAAGTTTGATCATAACATGTGTTAGTTCCTCATGTAACCCATCTTCAAGCTGTAAAGGCAATCATGCGGTTGATTCCCGAGAATCAGTGTTATATGATTATCTTATGCAGGGAACCACTGTTGTGAATTGGGTGACGCCTCTCACATAAGTATATCCTAACTGTAAGCAGTTTTATTCTACCATCTCACTCCAAGTTGAATTATTTTCAAGTTGTTACTAATAATCTTGGCCCGGCTATGTGGGAACTTCAATCGCTGTCACTTCAGCTTAGGGTATGAAACATCAGCAGATGCAATATGTTCATGTAATATCATTCTTAGAGCCCCTAGGAAGCAAAGAGTTGGATTATCAGATCTATCTAGACAATCCATTCCTATACTGGTGCATAACCATGGTTCGTGGGCGTAGTCACGCATGGCCTGATATGTTGCACCATTAAGTGTACTGTGCCAAGCAGGCAGATTGGAAACCTAGTACCAACCGCGCATGAGCCAAGTGCATAAAGAGAAAGGTTAATGAGTTAATCCACCTATCAAAGGACTTGGGCACATCACATGGGTTTGGCTGGCGAGTTTCATAGCAATCCTATGTCTTTGATGAAAAACAATCTCTGTCTGCCGTCAGGATCCAGCTTCAATACTCGTTTCGCTGCCATCTAACAATAAATATCAAGCCAGCCACGCCTTGTATCGATTACCATCAACATGAGCGACAATAACAATGTCAATGACGTCCTACCAGTGGAAACCTCTCCCATATCAAGGCTGATGCAGAAGTGGACAGCAGTCGACGGATATCCCATTGTTGATGGTAAGTTCCACGACCTTGCAACAGATGAGATCAAAACACACACGGGTCCTTTTTTTCTCTGGCCCTCCCTCGCTGGCTATCTACTGGAATAACTGTGGCCCCGTCAGTGGCCCGAATCATTTCTTTGCCTTGGGCTGCTTCAGTCGTCTCACCATCACCGAGTACATTACGCGGGTTGGGGAGATGTTGAGCAAGGTGAAGTGCACGATTCCGTCACTGAACGCGACCAAGTACGCTGTCAATATCATCGTGATGACTGACTCGTTGGTTGTTAAGCCATAATTTCGGCAGTTGTTTAGGATAGAGAAGGCTAACACGCTTTGACGTGGACAATAGCTCCAATCTTTAAATGCGAGCAAATCAACGACCAGAGCTCAAACATCAAGATTCAGCAACTCGTATCTCGGAAAAAAAGAACCACAGCGACCCGAAATAAAATGTTGGGGAAATGCACGGAAAATCTCTGTCCCATTTGACAATAACCAACAATTCAATTTCGGGTATTCGATGGTATCGGACGAGTGACCTCAATATGACATGTGAAGTAAGGGCAGCATGTGGCAGAGCCTATGACAACCTCTCAAAAATAAGAGATTTTAAACAATTACCAATTTTATCGACCTCATTTTCATGTTACAATCTCACTGGACCAAGGGATCCTGGCCCTATCCACTTCTTCACAAGGTCTCCTGGCAAGTAAGCGTACAGTCAGGCAGTTTCTCAAGTGAAACCGCGGATTACTTTGGCAAGCCCACCGTAATGACCCATAGCGCCGTTTGCTCCTCGGCCCTATTTTTAGTGGTTATTACCGTGTTGGTTGATGTTATCGGAATGTCTCAAAAGTCAAAAAAGGATGACCAGATTGAAGATCGGTGATTCGACAGTGTTGCAGATCAAGCCCTGCAGGGGCTGTAATTGAACGCAGAAGTTAAAAAAGGTTATGCGACACGTGGATAATATGCAAGAAAGAAGATGCATCAATCACATTTGGCATCACTGTCACGACAGTTTACTACGTAGAGATGGATGTCACTCGCCTCCGCAAGCTCCGTACACCAAGCCCTACAACGTCTAAATTCCCGACAATCTAAGTGTCCCATGGGGGAGGGGAAATAATGTAATTGATTCGGCGGGCAGCCGTTATTCTTTTACGTACTGAAAAGTCCGAAATGAAGCCATTGACCTCTCTGATCGTGGAGGCGGGCCTCGGGTAACTGAAGCCGGATCAGCCCCTGAGCTGAAGCATAGCATGTCACGATGTTTTTGAGAACAGACCTCCAAGAACAGACCTCCTAATCAACTCTCCCAGTTCAACGTAGTATGTGACAACCAACGGAACGGAGTGTCTCCGTTTTGCTTCTAGCGTCTCCTGGTGAAATATGGATCTACATGCTTCTAGAGCGCGTTCCGTACATAACCGAGCTTTTTCCAGAGCATGGGGCTTGTGACTGGTCAGGGGCCCCTGAATTGAGTTGGGTGAGTCAAATTCGTGGGAGGAAACGGAAACGTCTTGTTCGTTTTCCCTTCAGCTCAAGAAAGCACAGCCCTGAGCCTTGACCCAAGGTTGATCCCTTATCCGTACGGATACTTTGTTACCTTTGCCAATACAATCCCTTTTTGTACGTCAGGCCCAGTTTATTCCTCCTAGCCCAACCCGACAATCTGATCTGATTCGATCTCGAGACTACGCACCGACCGAAAACCACAAAAACCCCTTATATACTCCAAAAATATGTCGGGTCTCGATGCTCCAGAGGTGGCTGCGGCCTACGACGCTGTCCGCTCAGACAAGGATGAGACAAACTGGCTCCTCATCTCGTACGCCGGCGCCGTGGGAAACAAATTGTCCCTCACAAAGACGGGCACGGGCGGTCTGGGCGAGATGGTGGCCGAGCTCGACGACGGGCAGGTCCAGTACGGCTACGTGCGCGTCGAGTACGCCAACGATAAGGAGAGCACACGGGTCAAGTTCATCCTGGTGGTCTGGATCGGCGAGAACACAAAGGTCATGCGCAAGGCGCGCGTCAGCATCGAGAGCGGCGACGTCAAGCGCCAGCTGTCGCATCACAGCATCGCCGTCACCACGGGCGACAAATCAGAGCTGGACGAGAAGGATATTGTTGTCAGGTTGAGAAAGGCTGGCGGTGCCGACTACAACGGAGGACGGGGTTGAAACGCCGCCTACAATACATACATATACATGATAGCCATCTAAGCATTACATATTACATACGGATACACATACGCATACGATAGACGCAAGGAACGGCCCGTCATACAAGCGGGAAAGGGCAAAATCCGGTCACGTGTTGGGGGAGATAGAGGTTTGTAGCGGACATGTTGCCGGACTTCTTAGATAGGAATAAAGCCAGGATGATGGATGCAGCACCAGCGACGATACGGAATGGCAACCGCCAAAGATAGGCTCAACTCAAACTCAGCCCAGCCTCAGCTGCGATATCGATATCAGCATCAGCATCAGGCCAAGGTCCAGGCCCGGGATGCTGGCACGGGTGCTGATACCCTGACGATCACATACTGGATATTCACCAAAATAGGTAAAGTTGGGGGGGAGGGATTAACAATTGATGTGTCGCATCTGCATGATGAATTGATCGGCCTGTTTCACAAGCAACCACTTGGGAGTCGTCTTTGACAGTCTCACCCGAGGGCCCGAGGGTGAAACCGCCCATGTCAGTCAAATTAATTAAACAGCTACTCCGTACAGCATAAGCATAAGCATATCACGGAGTATGTGTTCCTATTGTTGACCTGCCGCGGCTGAAAGCTTGGCTCACTGACAAGAGAGTGAAAGCGCGGTATTTAACGGACAAGGCTCTAATCTCCTTCCGATTCGAGCTTCGACCGAAGAAAAAACCACTTCGGCCAGTCCGCGTTGTCTTGGGAGCAGATGACGTAGAATTGGACCTATCGTATCGTGTTTCCCCAGCCAGGCTCTCGAGTCGTGTGGCCCCACGCTAACAGACATGGTCTTTTCCCCCGGAAGAAGCCTATCAGAGTGAGGTGCTTTGGTGGGGGGGGACAAGATACCGAGAACAGAGGGGGAGGGAGCTGACAGGTAGTTCAAGTTTCACTCTCAAGACCAAAGCGTTTGGTCATTGCTTCTAGACAAGCGCGTTAAGCTGTTCTCTCATACCATGTCATCTACTATGTAGAGTAGCCATGGAGAGTAGAGAGCATCAGTACAGTCACAGAGTCCAGTAGAGTCCAGTAGAGCCCAGTAGAGCTCAGTGACATGTCGTCTCACTATCACAAACCCCTGCAAGTTCAAACTCTACATATCTACACAAACCCTTGGTTTGACAATCGTGGTGGGATCAATCTTTTCACCTTGTCCACTTTTGGACATGCCTTAGCTCCCCCCCTCCATCCCTGCCATGGTTCTTGGTGGTGGCCACTTTTGCAGTAACGGTAGATAATTGGCCCCCGTCTCGTCTACTCCAAATCTCTTTTTCGACGTTTCCTTTTTCCTTTCTTCCCCAGATTCAACCCAATTCGATTCCTCAAAGCTCCTTTGCTGAAGCTCTTCTTTCTTTTTAAACCCCCTCACCCTCCCAC